>VXBC01004655.1:487274-504774 GCA_013399945.1 Ploceus nigricollis
TTTTTGAAATTATGCATCTGTATTTTTCTACCCTTAAATTGAACTGCACAACTGAAATTATCTGCTGTGTATCTGTAGTTACACAGGGCTTTAAAATCAGCTGATTAATTCTCGAAGGTCTGTAGACACCTAACTTACCCTAGTCTTTTGAATATTTTTATTGTTTTTATCAAATTTACTTCTATTTAATCATATATTTGGGGATTTGTGATGCACAGAGCAGTAAATATTGGCACGCTTTTATCACAAGATCTCTCAGCTACAGCTGCATAAAATAAAAACTGTAGATAGACATGAGATTTCTTCCTTTCCCTCTGTACGTTACCTCATCAACTCTCGTTTCATGTGCTATTATAGACTGAAGGGCTCCATACGATCCTGTGCAATATAGGAAATAAATTACGAGACTTTCTTTTTGTTTGCCTTCTGCAGTTGGTTTCTCCAGAGGGGGAGATTCAGTAATGGAGGTCTTTGAAACTTGAATTTCATGTTTCATGCCCTTTCTTTTTTTTCTTTTGTGATGTGGGAAAATCCATGGGCAAGTTTCTGACTATTTCACATGTGCAAGAAATCCCCTTATAGACTGTCTCTGTTTCTGGAAAATAAAACAAGTGAGAGCATAATTTAAAAAACGTGTTCAGTCAGGTTACATTAAGTGAAGGACCTCAGCCTCTCAGTTTGGGCTACAGCGTGTCTCTTCAAGCTACTCAAGCAGGTTATCCAAAGCAGCAGGTCAGGGCTGCCACTAGCTGGCTATGTCTGTGTGTGTTCATCAGTGGCTGCTGAGTACAGGATGAGTTCCTCTAGAGGAGAAAAAAGTTCTTGGAGAGTGGGTCATGAGCAGGTAACTATGGAGAACGGAGGACATTAAAGTGGTTGCCTGTAATCTCTAAGTGCTCTTCCTGAAAATTGTTTCATGCTCTCTAGCTTACTTTTCCTGTTCTAGTGGCTTACAGTTTATTACCTGTGTTGAGCAAAAATTAATAATTTTCCCTTAATGATGAACTGTGCTTTCAGACTGAAAGTAGGATAGCTTCCATGTTTTCATTAAGTAAAAAAAATTTAAATTGTGAGTTTGAAACATTTTCGTTATTCTAAAGTATATCGCGTTTTTCTGTTTGGTTTTTTCCTCTGTTTGTTCATATTATAGAGCTTTGTGGCTGCTTGGAAGACTACACATTCTGTGGCTTGTATATGATAGATTGAGTAGTTTCTCCCAGTGTTTTGAGGGGACTTGCAAAAGTCCTCATCCTTTGTGTAGTTTACTTTTCTGTACTCAATGCTTCATAATTTCTAGCGTGTTCACAGGTACATTGAATTTTAAATGAAATTCTCAGTTTTCAATAGTAAATTAATAAATATTCTAAGATATATTTGATATTAACTGTTTCTCTGAGTTATTGCTTTTATTTAAAAGCTTTAAATTGTTACACTCACAAAAAGTCTGTGCTCAAGTTAAGAAATATAAAAGTCCTATTGCAATGCTTTGAAACTTGAAATCTCACATAGACATTTCATCTCATATGAAGCTATGCCCTAACTTACACTGTTCAGCAGTCATAAACCATCCTTTCATCTGTCAGGCTTAATTTACAGAAAATGACCAATTTATTTGTTCTGAAGTAGAAAGAAATGGTAAAGTGTTTATTTCATGCAGTATAAGCAAAATATTTGTTTCTAAACAGCAAGCTTTATTCCTATCTCTCATGAAGCAAGAAAATCACACCTCTTCACCTTTCAGATTGTCTCCTTCATATTATTCATGCTAGTCTTTTCTCACTAATTTTATGATTATAATGAGGCAATGGCGTGCTGGTTAGCACAGAATGACCTTTTAATTGAAAAGCTGTAAATTCAGTCTCAGTGGCCAGCACTGGCAGAAATTGAAATAAATAAGGCTGCAAAGCCCTTACAATGTGCTGGCCTCTTGACCAGGGTGCTACCAAAGTCCTGCTCACCTGTCATCTGGCAATGCTTTGTAATTCCTTGGTGTTAACTGGCTGTCTTGTTGCAGGGTCGGTTAGCATGAGAAGAACAAAGAGCATGGAGTCTTTTATTGGTTAAGCAGAGGATTTTGCAGTAGAATATCTTCAATATCTGATCTAATACTGTATTTCATAAAGCAGCCTTTTAGTCACATAAGGCTTATTGTTTAATTTGCAAATCATGATAAAAATCTGGACAGACTGATGCACGAGTAATTCCTGTTCCTTTATACAGTTTCTCTTGATCATAGTTTTAATTTTTGTGCATTTATTATTTGAAAACACTAATAACATTGGTTTAATGAGATTTTCTTTCTGACAAGCACTTAAGATTGGTGCCCAGATACTACAATGATAAGGTCTTTTTAGTGTTAGGTAAGATGTTTGAATTTTTGTAAGCAACTCTGAGAAATTGTGCCATGTTCAGTGTGTCTTAGAGACACCCAGTTCATGAAATGGTCAATAGCACATTATCCTACCCACACATAAATGAATACCTCTCAGGTTCTTGATGTTGGTGCTTGGCACTGCCTCACTAAAGTTCATAGCTAACAATAGCTAATGCTATATTAGTGATAACTAATAAGAATTGATAGTCTTATATAACATAAAGCAGCTTTATGCTGTCAGTATCATGCATCTTTATCAGGAATATATCATACAGACAATGGAAATTTTCCATATCCTTTAAAGTTTTGCATTCTGTATATTTGGTTGTTAGACAAATAGAGCAAGCTTTGCTTACTTCATTTTCATTCTTGGCAGCATGTTTTTATCATAAGGCAGATAGTCATTAATTTACAGAATCAACGCTGGGAACAGCTTTTGTGATCTCATATTAAATTTTCGCCTGAATCCGCCCCTTGGCAAAAATTACTCACATCGTTAAAAAATATTTAATTAGGCTGTAGTTTATACCCAGCTCACTGGGGAAATGTTGGAATTAATATGATTTGCATGAATTCTGTTTCTCTTTTTCTGTTAGAGATTAGTTTTGAATTCAGTTCAGAGGGTCGCTGACACTGCCAAGGACTCACAATTGTGAAGGTCAAACAGGTAGCAAATACTTCCCCTGGGCAGCTTCCCTGAAAAGACAGCTCAGAATTGCTTTTAATTATGGGTTACCTAAAAGGCCACTTGCTGTTTTTATTTTTCTGCAATCTCTCAAATATTATATGGCTGGAACTTCTAGGTAGAGCATCAGTTCAAATCTAAAACACTAAGTCGTGCTTTCACTTCTTTATCTTTTCTTAAAAATGTATAGTATATAAAAGCCAAACAGAGTGCACATAATCAGGCATACATATGTGTACATCTGTGTTTAAAACATTACTTTTGGTGTCTGATCCTCTACTGCAGTAGGGGAAACCCAAAAACTGCTTTCTTTTTCCTAAGGTTTGTAGGAAAAAAAAAAAGTATATTTTGGAAGAAAAAATATTTTCCTTCATGGCAATGCATCACTGGCTTAATTATTCTTCTCAAGATAAGGTACAATGTTTAGTTATGCATTCTCTTGTTTATGATTTCAAGGGTTAGAAAAAACCCTTGGGATCCACAATCCTGTGCTTTTTAAAAAGAGAATTTAATGGAAACTTTAATTAATAATCTAATCAATCAATTAATCTCTGTTACATAAGTGTTGAAATCTAATTCTCCTTCACAGCTCTATCTGTGCAGGGAGAAATGACTGCCCACTTATCAGGATGATGGGGAACCATTACAGACACAAAGAAAAAGTGAAACTGTAATAGTTTTGTAAAGCTGACACAGATAATATGGTAAGAATGTACTCTTGGGTTTGGGACAGATCACAATATGTCAGTATGGTGAGCTGTTGTGCAGCTCATTTCAGAAGTTCATTTTCTTCTTTAGTAGAAGAATGTCTATACCAGTCCCCATATAGTTAGGAGTTAATCTGTTTGCTTTGTGAAAACCCTGGCAATTATGACGTATTAGTAGTCAAAAAATCCTCTTAACTAGCGAGCATCAGGTAGTGCTGACTTTTACCTTGAGTTCAGAGAATGTAAACAATCTTCTTTATGAAATATGTGCAGACCACACCATGCTGTTGACTAGCTAAATGTTGATAAATAAACATTTATATATCAAGTGATTTATATAGGGCTTCTAGCAGTGCTGCAAAGGTGAGAGTCCGTTTGACCCTTATTCTTAGTACTGTGAGTCAATCCAAACTCTCTGGAGCCTGGAACCCTGCCAGAGGTGCCTGCAGTACTGACGGCAATTTAATTGATAACAATGCAAATAATTCTTTCATGCTCAAACTCATCTCCAAAGCAGACTCTGAGTATTTGTGTCTGTATGCTTCAAAATGCTTTAAAAAATCCATTGAGAGTTTTACATGTAGGAAAGAGAATTAAGTCGTACGTAGGCATGCACAGGTGTTGTACAGCTTCTGTCACCAAGCTTCTACTTTCTTTTGAAAAGTCAGTTCAATGCGTAAATATACTTACCAGAGAATTTAGTGAAAAGCATTTTGCAGAGAAGTATGAAAATGTAAACCAGCTTTGAAAAAGGAAAGAGGACATTTGTATATCCTTAGCAAAGCATTTAATCTTTTGGGCTATATACCATGCACTCCAGTCAATGCAATCTGTACATCTAAACTCCTGTAAAGTCTGAAATGTAAGAATCTGATTACATTTTGAGTATAGACTTTAGACATAGGAAAATGTGGTTTATGGCAGTTTTTGGACTGCCAAAGCCTAATTAGATATTTACATCGAGATGTCATTTAACTTCCTTCAGTGCTTTCCTACAGTAAGAGAAAAGGCAAGAAACAAAATGTCGTACTGAACTAGCATGGAACATAATTCCCTTTCTCTTACTTTTGGGGATTTACCATTTCTTTAAAGCAGTATATTTTTCCTTTTATCTCTGGCATATTCATTTTCTATCCTTTCCCAAGATGCAAATCCTGATGGCTTGAAATTACACTCTTTTTGGCAAGGAAAGGCCACAGCTTTATTTGCAGCACAACTTGGTCCAAATATACTAGTATTAATTGTGCACACTATATACAGAAATAATAGCTTACATTGCCAGCAGGCAGAATTTCCAGTCAGTGATTATAACACTCTTTTCCAACTGAAGAGTTTTGAAATTCTTGCCTGTCAGGGAAAAACTGACCATTCTGATCCACAAAAGTGGCATTGCTCTAAAGAAGGCACCCCAGAATTTCTCACCCAAAATTGTAGCAACTGAAAAAATCAGTTATATTCATTTGCCTGCATCCTTATGCTATCCTTCTGCTCTTTTACCTTTTTCTCCCTTCTGTACCTTGCATAAGCCTCATTATCCCTTGCTGTATTCAGGGACCGTCAGTCTATAAATACACCATTCTGACTGCATCTGATATAAAACACACATATTATACACCCATGTATGATTTAAAACAACTTAAAATAAAATGCTATCATAATGCTGAATAGAGGCTTAGGAAGTGCCAGTCAAGCATAGAAGGTTCCAGATTGTGCTACAGCATCTGGAATCCAGCAGCAAGGCAGCACCACACAGTTTCCTAGGCAGGTATTACAAGCATGGCTACAGAACATCTGAGGTTTAAGATGCTGTCATTCCTAAAATATGACAAACCATTTTTAATGAAATTCTGTTCTTGGATGAGACAGTTACATGGATAGCAGAGACTACTATTAACTATGTTCAACTAGAGCATTAGTTACACCTCAGGAAAAAGGTCTTGGAGTCACTATGGATAGTTCTCTGAAATTGTTAACTGAATGTGCAAAAGTAGCCCAAATGTTGGGCATCATGAGAAAGGATATTGAGGATATCGTGAACATAAAATGCAATCAAGGCCTGACAATATTTATTTGCCAAGGCAACTATAAAGAGAAGTGTTAGAGAATTTCTTAATTATTGGCATGTTAGGTACCTGGAGCCTTTCCCTTCTATGCAATTTTTATAGGACTGCATGGTGATGGCTAGCAAGACATACCAGATCTTGGACATTTCCAGATCATAGCCTTAGCCAGAAACATAACATCTGAATCCTGACAATCACAAAAGCCTCTCTTGCTCTTTTTTCCTTCTTCCTCTCTTTGTTCTATGTTCCTATATAGTTGATACCCATGGAATCAACTGTGTATTCAGAATGAGAGCAGTACAAGATAGACACTGGACCCTGACAAAGCCTGTGTGCTGCCAGAACAACAGGACTGTTCAAAGACGTAACAAAAAGACTCTCACTGTGATTTGTTGTGTAAGACAGATGCTGGCATGCATTAGCTGTAGGAGATAAACAAAAAATAAAACAAGGGAACCATTTAATATAAAAAAATACAAAAAACTAAAATTATTCAGAGAACGGGAAATGCCTAAAATAAATAAATAAATGGCTTGCTTGTTAAAAATGCTTGAAAGTAGGGACCGTATTTTTTGTATTTTACTCTACAGTGGAATTCCAGCAGTGACTCGGTTGCACATGTTTTGACAAACAACTTTAATTGGATGTATTTATAAGAAAATCTGTTTTCAAAACTAACATTAGTTGTCATATACCTCGCAAGATAAAGATTGCTCAGAGTCTGAAACTAATATAGCTTTCCTGTTTAACTGGATTTTAGTTAGTAGGTATTGTGAGTGATGCTGGAGGGAGAACTGAACTTAATGTGTTAGCCTCGTTATCTTGCTGCCATCCACTGTTGTTCCACTCCATAGATGTATCATTCAAAAGTCAAGGAACTCTTCTGTTCTAAATAGAGAGTTGCATTACTAAATTAAATAAATGAAAGAGAAATCATATGAGTAAATGTTCACAGTCACTTAAACCCATTAAAACGAATGCAGTGTCTAGGTGTAAGTTCACCTCAAAAACAAACTTGGTCACTTCCTATAGATATAGACACTCAGGAAGCAGTAAAGTCTAAGCAGAACATTCAAAAAGACAATGGTACAAGGATCTTCAATAAACACATATAGCTTTACGCAATTATTAGCCATGGAAAGAATTCCACAGTGTGAAGAACTAGAATTCTTTTCCTGGGGTAGGAAAGATATATTTTCACTAAATATCTGAATTACATGGCCAAGGTATAGCTAGTGAATCAGTTTACAGGCTGTCTTTTAGCAAAGAATATCTTATGCTTTTCTTCCTTTATTGGACTTATCCTCTGCATTGTATTTGTCATTCTCCCTCAGAAGCACCATTTCCTTCCTTGGTTTTTGCACTTTTCAGCAGTCATATCTCTGATTTCTCCCTCTCTGTCTCCTCTATTAGCTCTTAGTTTCCCTCTGTTCTGCTGATGTTTCTCTGACTTCAGCCCTATTTTCACCATTTACCTCTCATTTCTGCCAAAAATTTCCATCGGCCTCTATAATTCTGAGTCTAGAATTTTTTTCTCTTGCTTCTATAAGTATTGTCATTCTTACTGACCCTTGCAGTTGTATTTCAAACACCTCCTTCATTTCTTGACCATATCTCAGTCAAAGCAGAAGTGAATTTTTGGCCTCCTGTTTCCTAAAATGTATTAGGTGTTGTAGCATTTAAGATATGAAAAATATCACCGAGCTCTAAAGGTGTCTTTTGTCCTCAGAACCCGCAGCTCTTTGCAGTCTGCATGCATCTCTCAGGCCACAGAACCTCCTCTCTCCTTTCTGCTCTTCAGTAGTGCCAAGTACTGCAAAAGTACATCTACAAACATATTTCAATCATTCTTCTTTCTCTCTCTCAACTTAAAATTGACTGTCATCCCATTATCCAAATTCACTATCATGTTTACCTCTCCATGCCTTCCATAACACCCTGTATACAAAACCATCCAAAATTTCTCAATTCATCTCTATCCTTTTCTTAACCATTTGGTTACCTGCATTTCTGTAATCTTCCCCTCTTCCTCCAACCTCAGTCTCACTTTTTGCTTCAGTCTGAGTAAACTGTGACAGTTATGATTTTTTCTTAAAAGCCTGTAAGTATCCCAACATTTTTATTTTTCTGACAACTCTGCTTCACAGATTCTCAGATTTTAATCTCTCAGATTGCCTCAATTTCCTTTACTGATTTTTGGCTTTCTGGTGCTTCTCATGCTGCCTCCAGTTCTTGGCAGAAGCCTGTACATCTCATTTCTTAACTCTAGCATACCTTGCTTTTTTTTTCCAGACTGTTTCTTTTCTATGTTAAAATGCAAATGTTACCCATAGTCTTCCACTCAGAAAGTTCTTTCTTTTGCTTGAATACTGGGAATTTGTTTTTCTTACCTGGATTCAGTTATAACTTCAATACTAAGATGCCTTTTTACTGTATCATTTATGGTATGTGCAGCATTGCATAAATTATTAATAAATAAATCTAAAATTTTAACAGGAAATATTTGGGGAAAAAACAGGCATGGAAAAAACATAATAGTGTACTTCATCTAAATACAATGTCATCCTACAAATTCTATATAAATTTTCCTTTTCTTGTTAAGGAAGAGAAAACCTACATAGGTATGTGCTGGCTTTGAAAATACAGCTTTATCAAATCCACAGACCATGTTTGAGAGAGTTTAGATGGGATGTTTAGAAGTCTGTGACAGGACAGTAATCTTCTATTGCTTTCTTTTAAGTCAAAGAAATAGATTCCTCTCAATGTGAATGTTTAACAAACACAGTAATGCTGAATGAAGCTAAAATATCAATCCTTTTAAATTGGTATGTTTATTTCAGAAAAATTTGATGCAATCTCTCATTTGGAGGGCAGTGCAAGCAATATCTACTTGAACAAATTTTATGCAGCATGAAGATGTGTTGTGGGTTAATTCTAAAGAACATGCATCTCTAAAGGTCTTTGCAATATTTCAAGCATTTGTTCTTTTTTTTTCTCTTAACATGCCTGAAATGGAAATTCATCTGTGAATGGTGGTTTTTATTCGTGTTTTCACAGAAGCACATTTGCATGCCCTAGAAAAGAATCAATATTATGAATGAGAACTCTTCCCAAAAGTCTTTAATTATATGTCTGTGTATCAATATGTAATACTTTGTTTCCCCAGATTTTTTCTTCTTTTAGCTGACACAGGCAGACTTTGAAAGGGGTAAAATCAGCAATGTAACACTGAAATGCATACAAACTTGTTAAATGTGATGGCAAAATAAAAAGCTGCAGTCAGTATGATCAGTTAAAAGAAAAAAAAAAGATAGCCAGCAAACTGTCTATCATGTGATGAAATTTGACAGTAGGGATTATGGCTTTGATGGACCAGAACAGCTAATAGAAGAAGCTGACATTTTTGAAACCCTGCTAATTAAGGGTTCCTTCCTTAATATTAAAATAAAGTCTTTGTCTGGGTTTTATGGTTGGAGAATCAGGTGTTTTCATTAATATATGCCAGTCAGTCTTAATAAGCTTGGAGGGCAGAGGAAGTTATTATTGAGTGACCTTCTACAAAATAAGCATGTTGCTAAGGGCTCTAACCCTGCCCTGTTCAGACTGATGAATCTCATTTCCAATGCAAAAGCTTCACAAGAAATCCAAGTATTCTCTGTGCAATCACAGAAAATAATCCTTGTGTCTCTTGTAATGTCCAGAATTGCCACTTACTATACTACTACTGTACAATGAATATTACAATGCACATTATTTTTCTAGCACAATTGTCTACGTTTCTGAATGGCCAAGAATACAAAAACTTATTGTCCAGACACTTGTATTGAAAAGTCAGCTCATTTTAATACTTCTCAAATAGTCATCTACCCTGTTCATGAATTATAATGCACAGAATACATCTTACAATACTAGCTTTGAAAAAGAGATATGCCTGTATTATTACATATTCATTTTCAAATAGATTTTGAACAGATTTTAAACCATTCATTGAAATTCATTGAAATGATAAATTCACAGTTGGATTTTGATTGACTCTTAATCTAATTTTACATTTGATAAGTTTTCATCTTTTTTTTTAGTAGTAATTTTGATTTGATGTAGATTTTTCAAGCTAAGTGAAAGGGTGTGGTAAGTTACTAGTTGTCACCATATATTTGCTGATAGAAATTACAAAATGAGATATGGAACCAGATTAATTAAGTGAACCAATGTAGCTGTCAGGGGTGTGCCTCACATCAACTTTGTGTGGACAAGGCCATTTCTAGCACTCCTAGACTTCCTGCAGATATTTACTAATACTTTGTTGCTTTTAGCTTTCTTTGCTTTTTTCTCACTAGGTCAAGTCAGTTCTCTAACTGGTCTGTGAGATACTGCACACATAATAGAGTGGATAATGGATTAAATTTGAAGCCACACATCCCGTTTGCTGACACTATGCTGATAAAATAACATGGCTGCCAAGTAGAAATGTCAGAGTTGAGAGAATATACATGCTCCCAGGTCATTGTGTGAATCTCTAAAAGTTGAGTGTTTAATAGGAAGCAATCAACTGCATCATATTCGCAGATCTCCATTCTTTAATTGATGGAACAGAAACTGGATGTACTGTTTTCTTATCCAACCAAACCTATCACAATCTGTAAAGTACTGGATAAAACTTATTCCAAAAATTTGGAATATCAGGATTATTTCTTTCTTTATTTACATTGATGATGAGGCTAAATCTTAAATTTGCTTCAGAAATCAAACACTTCAACAGAAGTGGATATACATACTCTTGGATAATTCTTTCTCTTATTTATTGTTACATACATAAATGCATTGTAAACCAGTGAGACAGTTCAAACCAGAATGCTAGAAAAGACCAAACTGAAACCCATGTATTTAATTTCTATCTAGACATTTTCTTCCCAGGGCATTTTAATACATCATTACATGAAAATATAATGAATGAAATAAAATAATAAAGTAATTAATGCCCTGCAAAATCTATCCCATTATGAAGACCCACTATCCTCTGTGTTGTTTGAGTTATTTCTGAATGCCTAATAGATGTCGTGTTTGAATACAATTAGTCCAGTTAGTCTATAGACTGCTTTGAATATGAAAGGATCTCTGTATTTTGTTCCATTAAATTCAAAGCCATCTATGCACCTTGGACTATCTGTATCTCTACTAGATTTATGTATTTTAAGTTTGGGACTTTGGGTTACTTTACCCCTTGAGCATTTTTTCCCCAAGAAAAGTAACTTTATTTAGCTCCATATTTAACCTTAATCCTATTCAATCTGGAAAACTATTAAGTGCAACATTTTTCTTAGAATGTGAAAAACTGATCAAATGAAAATCCCTACAGTTTTGTGGGTGGGGTCATTTGTTTATTTTGTGGTGGCTTTTTGTTTGGGTTTTTGGTTTAGTTTGGTTTTTTGAGGGAAACTTGTGGCTGTGGCTGCTGGAGGTCAAGGAGGTAGCTGAAGTGTGATCAGTGATTTCCACTCTGTCTCTGGTGGACAGATATGAACAATAGAGAGAGGACAAACCATATAGTACCTATTAGCATCTCACTGGCAGCTGCAAACCACAGGAACGAAACATTAGACCTACCCTAGGAGTGACTCTTTCAGGCATACTGTTGGGGTACCTGATGTACTGCTACTCAGTAGCCATTTTTGTCATTTTAGTATTTGAAGAAATGCAAAAAAAATACTTTCTCACTGCATACAGTAGTTTAGAACTCCAAAACTTACTGCTAAAAAGTCTGATTGAGAGCTGCTGATTTCTGATAATAAAACTTTTGTAGACATCAATATATGTAAGAACTAACACTCAGAGAGAAATATTCTATTCTCATCCTTGTTGGCATTGTGTTGCTAAATAGTATGACGGGAGCTTTCTTACAGTCTCAGCAGTATTTTATGCAATACCTGCTGTGACTCACCTAAGAGCCAATATTAGTGTGCTCATTCACCAAAAAAGTAAGAGTAAAGCAGAAATGGTACCCTTATACAGAAATCAATATTCATAAATAAAACAGCCAAAGTCACTGTACTCAAATACTGTAAATGCTATATTTTTTACTGTAAATGTAATTGAAACAAGATCATTCATTTTGCTGCTGGAAAACAAATGAAGTACTAAGCTAGATTTATGCCTTCTTCAAGAATAATGGATTTTTTTCTGTAGGAAGAAGGAAATTTATTCCACAGCAGAAGCTAACAGGTGATCATCTCACTACCAAATATTGTGACTGTAGCTGAGGACAGGAGACATGATGTGGAAAGGATACTCCAGGATGTTTGCAAAAGGCTCACTGACTGCTGATAATGGGCTAATACTGTAGTAAGTCTGGTATCAAGTTTGAAATCTGCTATAACATCAGTGTGCCTTGCCAAAGTGAAGTGCCAAATCGAGGGTCATTAAATTTTAATGTCAATTCTCATGATGTAATGTTAATGTTGTGATTGGGAGGAGTGGCATACGAGTTGTGAGGCTCATCCTTAGTGTGGGAAGATACAGGATACTCAGAGGACACCCCAATATGCTGATTCATATATCTCCGTTCCATTAGTTCTCAAAGAATGGAATATTTCAGACCCAGGACAAATGTAAACCAATTGAATGGTTTAAAAAGACACAACCCAACATATTTCTGCAATATGTTTAGGGTCTAGATCTGTGGCTAATGGCTAATTTAACATAAAAGGAACAGCACAAAAGCAGCTGTAGACACCAAAACCATCAGCTCCACCAACACATTTGTGAATCCTGAAATAATCTGTGGAAAGTATTACTCTAAATGATCAATATGACTAATCACTTTTAAGAGGAAGGCAATTATTTGGAGACAGTATCTGTCTGCATCATGTGTAACTCTTGCCTTTCTCTGCAGCTTCATGCTTTGCTTTTCTATGTGCTGCTGTTTTCCTGTCTTCCTCACAGTTTATAAAACTGAAGCTAAATATCTTGGCAGCTATGTTTTGCTCTCATCTTTCAGCTCTTAAATCTGAATGTAGTAATGTAAGGCTTTTGTATCTTTCAAACTTGGAATGACCTCCAGTTCTGAGTAGCAATAAAAACAGATGGAATTTTCCAGAGGGACACAAAAAGAGACTAAAGGAAAGGGAGAGAATTTGAGATGGAAGTAGAGAAGACCTATGACTGCCTTGAGAAAGAGATGGACAGGCTTGAAATGCAACAAGAATAATCATTTAAACAAAAGAGAGGTTCTGGGGATATTTTCCACAGTCTTTATGGAGAAGTGAATGAGAAATCTCTCCTCTTTTCCAAAGAAACAGTAGAATCTTTTCTTCTATTACTCAGTTTTGTAAAATGCAAATATATTTTAGAAAAAGTTTGAAAAAGTAGTAAAATTTGATCTTTTAGCCAGTACTCCAATTTCCTACTATGTACCTGGTCAAATCCATTCTCATACAGTCTTAAATGCAGAAGTTATAGAAATGCCTTAATTTAGAGGCTCCCTCCCACACCACTGTGGTCTTGGTCAGGATTCAGACTGTAAGTTTCTTAGGACATTGGAAGGGTTCCCTTCCCAGACTGGCACAGGGTCATAGAGGCTTGTACAAAGACCTTTAACTCCTTCGTTCTTAGGTTATATAGTGTTACAAAGAACTGCCATGGGCAATCTCTGTACAAGATGAAGAGAAAATAAAACCAAAGGTATGAGAGAAAATGGGACCTGAGTTGAGCAAAAGCAGGTATCCAAAGATACCTGTTTAATACCCAGTGCTAGTGTTAGCTGCCTTGAATATAGCGGCTCCTGACAGAGTAGGTGCCACGTGATATCAGCTGCAGAAGGTTACAAGGCCCCCACCCTGTCCCAACAGGAAAACTCTAGCTGATAGCTGCCTAACATAAAGGTATTAAGGATTTTATATCCATGGCAAAATTTTCCAAAGAGCTGTCTCAGGCTGAGCGTCCAGAATCAAAGGCTGCTTTTGAAAAGTTGACCCTGGCCATTGGGGAGACACTGCAAAGACTTTTCTCGTTTCCTGAAAGGGTAATTTGAATCTTGTTCTATATTCCCATATTGAATTAAATTGAAAGTGCCTCCACTGGTACCAACATTTTAATGAAAATTGCTGTTATTTCATGGAATTTTTTTTGTAACCTAAGCTAAATTAGTTACATACAGCTGTGTGTATATACACATGTGTACAGTAATTGAAAGTCTTTTTTTATTCTATTTGGTTTAGTATTGAAGATAAGTTTTTCTTTCTCCTCTTTCTACTAGCATGCACATAACTTTATCCAGAAGGTTTTTCGGTTTCTGTCCTTGAAATATGTGAATTAAAATTGAAAGTATGATGGATTGGGAAAGAACATAGCATTTCTGCCCAAGCAGTTCAATATTCAGAAGTCCTGTGATCTGTAAAAGTTATGAAGAGGGAGGTATCATACCCATTAGTCCAGAGGAAAACCAATTCTAATGTTGATACCACATTACATTGTATTTCACTTTCTTCTTGATGTATTATTTTATAAATTGTAGTACAGTGTGGTGATTTTCATATTGTGTTTCATATTTCATCTCTAATCTTTCGTGTTGGGTTACATGGAGCTTAGTATCTAGAGGAACACGAAATAATGAGAAAATTAATAATTTAAATGCTTATTTAACTATCTGCAATTTGGTGTGTTAATCCTAATATAGAAAATACATTATGGTATAGATATATTACTGCTTTTTCTATTACTGGGCTATTTGTAACCATATTTCACCTTAAAAATATTTAATTAATCATTAAGGAGTTTGCAGTGCACTGTCCATTTCCACAATCTCAAAGTACTGTTTAATCAAATGAGATTTACTGTAGCACTAACTTTTGTTGTTGTCTAACCACAGTTAGACTGCATTGCTCAGTAAGGAAGAATAGCAAAGGCTATTGATATGTCTGTTGAAAAAGGAAAAGTCTTCCTTGTTTCCCAGGAATCACATCCTCCCAAAAGATGTGATGATTCTCATTTTGAAAAGTCACCTGAACTTCAGAATAGTTCTGCTAGTCACTAAACAGTGAAGTTACCAAATGTGAAATGCCAATGTCTTAGATATTTTTATAACTTCCAGAATTTTATGGCATAACAGTGACTTCTTTTAAATGTTAAGTCCTCTGAGACTTTTGGAAATGGCTTTAAAAAATATATGCTGAAAAAGAAAAGAAAAAAGATGTGCTAACCCATTTTTCTGCTAAAGACTCTTCAGTTTCCTGTTGCTGTGAGCAGATACAGAGGTTCACACTCTATAGTCACTTCATTAGTAACAATCTGCAGCAATTCTTTTGAAGTCAGTACAGTTAACCAGCTGTAAAACCAATGTTACTGAAATAAAATCCAGACCTACAATTGCCATACTTTCCACCATGTACCACACTCATTTCTTGTGCTTCTTTTGGATTCTCACTACTGTTCATAGTAAAACAGTAATATCTCAGATACTGCAGAGTGGTAACCACTGGTAAATTTATGTTCTTTATAGTGATGACCACTGTGACTGAAGAACAGCAAGTGCAGTCAGCATGCAGGACTCATCTTGATCATGGCATGAGTATAGCTAGAGACCTTTTGGCAGTTAGCACAGTACCCATTCCTCTAGAGCATATTGCATGCATCCTATACATACTCAGTTCAGTTAGAAAAGAAGGCTTTTTCTACCAATCAGGGCAGTGTATGAAAATAATTCCATCTCTCCATGCTGCATGCATTATGATTATGGATGTGCTGAAGCAACAATAATCAATCTCAGTTAACTGGAGAACCTTGTCACTTGCTGCTCTTAGTCATGCAAAGTGTTGTACAAAGAAGCAGAAGCAATACAGCTTGATTTTCATGGAGGTATTATTGTACATGAGGTGCTGAGAGGTTGTACATTATGATAGGAGCACAAGCTGCTCAGCACTGTTCATTTTGCTGTGCTTTTATAAATGATTATGGAAGTAAAGTATAAGCTGTGTGGCTACACTGCCAGCTAGAGTACCTTGGGCTTTTCTCCCACTTTCTTGCACCCATCAAAGCAACTTGCAGAGGTGGCATTATCAGACACTTTTTTTACTCCAAATGAACTATTTTCTTTTTATGGAGATCAGTTTAAAATGACCCAGTGCAAATCCTATAAAATTTACTTCTCCGTTAGTGGTAAGTGGCAGCTGGCAGCAGAACAGTTCAAAGGTGCATGAGATCATCCATATTAAACAAAACAACCAAACATTCATTTGCATCCCATTTACCTTGAGGAAAGTTCAGCACAGGTTTAACATCAGACACATACTTAGTGTTGTGTTGGGCTGCAAGGCCCTGAAAAGGCTGCTCCCCCAGCAGCAAATGGAAGCCTAAAACTCGGTGGGTGCTACTGAATTAGTTTCCAGTGAGAAAAAGAAATTAATTTGAAGGGTGAAAATCCTAAGTGCGCCATGTGACAAAGATTTTGTTGCCTTCAGAGCTGTAAATCTGAAGAAGAGTAACTTGGCTAATGAGAAGACCTGAACTGTGCAATTATATAGAATCTTCTGCAAGTCTAGTATTTCCTTTTAGAGTCTGTATCTTTTAGGCTACAGGCTGAAATGAAGTACGCTATTAAACTGCTGTTTCTGGATAATAGATTGTTCATGGTTTCCCTTGATTTTTGTCATCTGAGGTTGAAATTATTTTCTTAGGGATTTCTGTTGTTATTGTCACACTAGTCCATAGTATAACTAGGTCATAGTATAATTTTGAATGTTCTTGATTTCAGCTAAAGATTGGAAGAAAGAATAAATTAGATCATAGCTCTATTTATAACCTTATGCATAGAAGGGAAATATAATTGTTTTATTTTTGATCTTTTGTGTTCACAGCACTGCTGAACTTAACCTGTCCATAACCTGACAACATACAGATTTATTTGCAATATCTTGTAACAACAATGAATTAATGAATAATGATAATGTTATTCAGAAAAATCAATCCTTTTTTTTTAGTTTATTCTTATAGAATGTATGTAAAGTTCCAAATTGAACTCCTAGGTAACAGTGGTCATAAACCTTGCCATTGCTTCTTATGTAACAGATAGTGTGCTGGAATTTCCCTTTCATTCCTTCACCATTAACTTCTCAGCTCAGAGTCTCTTGCTTGCTTCCTGAAGACAAGGAAAGATAGCCAAGGTCTCTGTCTGATAAATGTCCTGCCCTATAAAGCCCATAATTTTCCATGTTTCTTCTGTTAGAGCAGTTTCTTCCTGTGCATGTTCTTTCTCAGTCCGCTTCTGTTCAGGCTGCCCTTGAACCATAGCTGTTTTCTGGGGCAGTGGGAGCAGTTGGATGTGGAGTGGAGAGGACTGAAGCAAAACTCTGGTTGTCATGATGCCTTTCCTGCCTCAAACATTTTGTTTTAATCATTTTGTAAGTAGCATGTTCTGCAGTAGTTTGTCTTGTTTCCATTCACTATGGGATCTGTGATTACTTCTATTGAAATGAGTACTTAGACTTCATAGTTTAATGCAGTTAACAATACAACTGTGGAATGGAAGGTATATTGAAGAATTTCAAAAGAGGAGTTGTGACTGAAATACAGTAGTGAAAAGCTGGCAGATAGAGTTTATCAAAGTGCTGCAGTTTACCTTCATACAGAAGGAGAGTGGCTGTTTTTATATTCACTAATCCCCAAATAACCACCAAGAAAT
>VXBC01004655.1:509774-517274 GCA_013399945.1 Ploceus nigricollis
AAATTAGACTGAAGAAAATGGGTGTAATTAAAGATATATACTTACTGGACAGCAAAGCACAAAAAAACAAGAGTAGGTTTAAGGATACAGTTTCAGAGGATATATTTGTCAGAAATCTTTAGTTCTGTGATTACCTGTATTCAGGACTGGCCCTTCGGTGGGTATGTTCTTTGACTGAAATTTCTGAAACCTTCAATTCCGCTTAATATTAACCGTGAAGATTTTAAGGTAATTTTAAAGACTTGATGTCGAACCTATTTTGCAGACTCCTGTTGTGAGAAGAGAACTTCTGGACTATGATGCCTGGATGGCTAATTTACTTTTTCTATGCATCTACTTGTGTCTTTTTATTAGTTGTAATAGTTCTGCAGGCTTGGGATTATAATGGTAATACTGTCCTCTTAATAAATTCAATGTAGCTACTGTTAAGTGCCCAATAAATGGAAAACCAGAAGCAATAGAATAAGGAAAAAAAGTCTCTTTCTTGAGCAAAACAGTTATCCAAGGGTTCTAAGGAGTATTGTATATTTCTCTGTGGTAAAGAAACATTTCTCTTTCTGCTTCTAAAACCATCTTATATCTCTAACATCAGTTAGCAACTGTAATACTGGTGTCAGGAATAACATAGCCCAGCTGCATCTGAGAGTGAATTGAGCTGGGACAAGGGGTCCTTGGAGCTTACTGAATGGGTGAGAGCTTTTAAAGGGAGAAATCAATACTACAGCAGGATTTAGACAACTTAGCAAAATATATCAGACAGAACTTTGGTCAAAGAATAACTACAATAGCAAGTTAACCCATGGGGTGCCTGAAGTACAGTCTATAGCATTTCACTTAAATGCTCAGTTGAAAAGAACTGAGGAGAACTTATTCTAGCAGAGAACTGGAAGTATAGTAAAGGTTGCAAATCCACTCCCTTAAAAAGTCCCCTTCTCACACATGTTATCCAGATTTTCTTTGGATATCATCTCTGTGATTTTTCACACCAATTAGACATGAGAAGCTAAAGAATTGCTCTATTAAGCAAAATTGCTCAGATGTGAAGAAAATTTACACTTTTTTCTGAGTTGCTACTTAGTAGAAGAGGTACTTTTCAGATAGTCAGAAGGAGTAAGCAATACTAAAAAGACTAGAAGGCTTTCTTGGGACAAGTCTTGGTAGAGCTGACTACCTGTACTTTGAGGGGGAGAGATTAGCACCTGAAAGGTCTGTCACTGCAACTGTATTTTCTCAGGTCTTAACAGAACATATTTTTGGTAATGGCATTTCCTAGGCTTGGACTGACATCACACACAAGGCTAGCTGCCCATAGAAGCAGAACTAAAGCATGATTATGGAATCTCAGTAATAGTCTGTTAATTTTAGATTTCTAGATTTTCACTTTTAAAATCTTTTTCCTATTAAAATGACAAAAATAGTAAGAGCCTATAAAAAGAGTAAATAAATGGCCAATAAAATGGTGCTGTTACCAGTCAAACACTACAAGTAAAATGTGGAGGAGAGCCACTCCTTTCCTACTCTGTTAATTTCAGTAAAATGTGTATTTTAAAAGCCCAGTTGGAAGTAGTCAAACTATAGCATGCGTAGCAATTAAATTGTTTCTTTGGGCAATTTCAAAATGGAGGAAATTAAAAACATAAAATTACATTGACACCTCACTGAACACTGAACTTGCTTGTAGTCCTGCCCTCAAACTGATTTAGGCTGTGGGAAATATTTCTTATAAAGCTCTAATGCCCCATCCATCTTCAGTTAAGGTAAGAGAGCTCTGGTTTCACTCATTTTGCATTCTCAGTGGCCATCAGCAGATGTATGCAAAAATGGATCTTTCTTTTGAGAATTTTCTTATTATTTATATAACCTATTCAAGTAATAGAATATAAGCAGTTCACTTTGTGGTTGGAATTAGTGCATTTACTGGAAGGTTCTGGGTTTTTGACTCTCACTGAATCTTCATGTGTGCCTCCATGCCAGCCACCTCCTGAGATAGCAGCACTTGTTGACACACCTGTGGGAGGATGGATTGTAAGAGAATAGAGATAGTGCTGAAGGCAATTTACCCCTGAGGAGCTGCAGCTGTGCTAATTACCAAAGAGCAGGAACAGCCTTGCCTTTAATTGGTCACAGCTGTGTCCAATAAGGATGGCCCAATAAGGATGGGTGTTACAAAAGAGTGGGTCAGCTAGTTGAGAGGGGAGTTAGGGAGGTGGAGTCAGTGGGTTGTGCTGCTGTGAAGACGTGGGGTCAGGCATTCGTGCTAGCGACACTAAGGGTTAGTATGCGCTACTGGGGATAGATAGGGTCAGGTGTTCATGATAGGGACAGGTAGAAGTCAGCCAGCCATGCGGAAGGAAGAGAAAAGGAGTCAGTGTTGTGAGGAGCTGCCCATGAGGACTAACAGAGAGAAGGTGTGAAAGTCTTACAGTAAGATAATAAACTAATGGTGACAGTCAGTTCCCATCCACTGTCGACTGGTGCTAAGCACCGACGCCAACAATTGGTGGCCCATATGGGGATGAGTTCCGACACACACCTAAACAAGTTTCAGATTTGTTGGTTTTAGTATTCCCAGCAGAAGTGCTAAAGCAGCATAGATCTCTCTCCTACTGCAAAAGTCACCTCAAATCTGAGAAAATATCCAAAATAATCAAATGGAGACAGCTATTACTGCTCAGAGTTGTCTATGTTTATAAAAGGCACTCCTCTACATGTTTTCCCTTTTAACATGAAAAGGATTTACTGTAGGCACGTGTTATAAAAACCAAAAGAGCAGCATGGGGCTTAGAACCTTGGAGACATCCACGTCAATTTTTGGTTTACTTTTTTTCTTTGATCACATTCAGACAAGAATGGTTTATTAGGACTGTGATTCTAGAGTTTGTTAAAGGCACCTAGAAGGTTACTGCCCTGCTTACACACTGTGACCCCTGCCACAGATTAGTGCCACTAGATGGGAGGGAAGAGCATGGGCACTGTAACTGGTTGGCTGTAACCTTCACAGTCAGGATATTAATATAAGTCAAAATCAGTGGTGGTTTTACTAGTGGCTGATCTGAGCTGTGGATGGCAGCTGCTGAGAAGCAGACACACCATGCTTGGCAACCTTAGGCAGAAAGACGGCAGAGATGTAGCAAGCAGACACCTTTGAAATCATCTCAGCAGGAATCTTCAGAATTTTTTGTGTCAGAGTAAAAGAGCAGGGAAGGCAAGCCCCTACTCTGCCAAAGGGAGATGAAGCTGCAGCCTTGCTCTGTGATAGCCTTAGTCCCATCACAGGGATTGCTGCCTCCCATGACAGCAAGGTTTCAAGTGCTGTCACAAGAGCTTCACTTCTTGTGAAGTCACAGTACTTGAGAATATGCTACATAACCTGTGGATCCTGTTGTCTTATTTTCTTGTATTAAGCAAAGTTCTTTCCTAAACAACTGTGCCAGAGTCTTCCATGAGGTCAAAATATATTTTTATGAGTTGCTCTTCTCCCCACCTAGTGCCACCATCTTCTGCTTCTTACATCTGTGTTTTCATTCATCGTTTCCTTCTCTCTGCACCTTTTAGTTGGAAATATTCTGGAAGTGTAGTTAGGAGAACCATTTACAGTAAATGCAAGTGGGCTATGGAATTACAGTGTCAGGATGAACTTGAGTCCACAGCCACTACATATACTCTCTATCCATTCTTGTGCACTAGCACTGATAGTCTAATATTGCATTTTCAATTTCTTTCTGACTGATTTCCAGACTCCTAGAACAGCCACCTCGGAACAGCTCAGGTTCACAATTCCTGGTGTTAGATAGAGGTACAGCCAAGAGGGGAGTCATGTTAAAACATCACTGTTCTGTGATCTACTCTAAGCTGCCCTGAAGTACTCACAAATAAGAACTTAAGGATGTCCTAGACGGCTTCCTATGTCATGCTCTGCCCTGAATGAAGCTCAGCCAGAACACCAGAACTAGAGTCTAGGGAATGCCACAGTGAGAGGGCATGCTGAGGAATTTAATACAGATATAAGATATGCCAGTGAAAATACCCGGAGAATTGCCAGTTAATTTGTCTGACAGTTTTGCTCAGGTTGATTAAGCTATATTATTGCATGGTGCCTACAACGTACAATAAACGCCTTTAAAAAACTTACTGTGAAAGTTAAAACTAAAAACCAAACAACTGTCTGTTTCCTACATCATTCACTAGTAAGGCATTCATTTGGAAACACTGCGATGTGTGTTGTGATACCTATTAAATTCTGTAAACATGATGACAATAAGGAATGTCAAGTATTTTTTGAAGACCCTTTGGTAATGTATTTCAAAAACAGCATGAAAGTGTTTTGGGTTTTTTACCCACTTTGACAGGTGAATTATTTACTGCCTAGTGTAGTTTTCTGAACAGCTGAAGTTTTCTATCAATGAGATGAATTTAGAGTCAGGCAAGGGAAGCCATCTCACTAACCCTGCATCCAACCCCATTCCCAAGGCAGCTTGACTGTATCTACAGCACTTTCTGCTGTACTGCAAATGTCAAACAGAAGGTATAATGGATTTAATATTAGTGCTGGCCAGGGTGTTGAGGGAGCTGTTAATAATGTCACTCCAGCTATTGATCTGAAGCCTTTAGAAATCAAAGAAAAGTGAGAGATCCCCAACTGGGGAAAGGCACAACAGTGACTGGTTTTTATTACCAATATATTTCTACATATATAGTGCTGACTTTCTGGAATTATGTGATCATCATTAATCTTTCAGAGATTTCTGGAATCATTATGTGGTAGAATAATATTAGGGTGACCGGTATGCATGCTAATGTTAAAACTTGCTTTCATTTCAGCCACAAGTTAGCTTTAGAAGGTAAAATAGTGATGCCAACAACATTAATACAAATCTTCAGCTGCAGGGAAATTTTATTTATTCTGTAATCATATACTGGTGAGGTTGAGATGTCTAGATTTGACTCCTCCTAAGAACACTGTCACTTCTGCCTGTTAACCTGGGATTTGTGTAACTGCCATTGCAAGAGGATAGGGTTTTTCCTAAATATAATAGTCATGGCTCAGCTTCCTCTGTTTACCACAGAGCTAAATTTGGCTCTAGGTTTATGTTCTTCTAGGTTCCTCTGCCATAGTTAATCATTCAGGATCAATTTGTAAGGTTTTGTTCTAAAATAGAAGTGGATTCTAAGAATAAGTGCGTCTTTTCTTCTATCAAATTTCGCAATACTATGGCATTCTATAAAAGGGGAACCTTGGTTGTCTTTAGTCACAATTAATAATGGAAGTTAAATGTAGAATTTGTGTTTAATGTATGTCAAGTAATCGTATAGTTCATCTCCATGTATATACAAAGTAAATAGAGAAAAATCCAACTTGGAACTGTTGTTTGCTGGATTGAAGATTAAATATATCTCTAACAAAACTAGGCCATAGGGTAGGTCCACTAGACAGAAATATATACACCTGAAAGTGCCTAAATACAGTGTATGTATGTAAGTGTGTGTATATATATATATAAAATATTTATGTACATATAAGGTGTACATGATAAACGGTAAAATCACCTATTGCAAGTGTATTAGTGTATCACAAAATTAGGCAAATGTATTTATTTTACTATGAAATTCCAAATCAGTATAAACAGGGGAATAATCTACCTTTGCTCTCATTTGATCCCCATGTACTGTGATAAACACATATTTTAACAGAATTGATTTTCAGGCAGAAATTCTATTGACTCGTCTATGACTTTTCCATAACTACAGGAAGACCAACCAGCAGAATCTCTCTTGCACTCTGGACAGATCAGTAGTTAGTGTGGTTGGTAAGCTCTTTGGGAAAAGGCAAGAAGAAATTAAAAATATGGCAGGAGGATTGGAGACTGCATGGACTTTCTACTGCACTCCTTCCCCCCTCAATAAAGAGAAACACATGGGCAAAGTAGGCTGGAGAGTGTCTACTTGCCTGTATTGATTTCCCCACAGCTTTTTTCAGATCTATTTGATTTCAGCTCTGAGGTCAAGATTTTTGTTTCATTGATCATGTGTGTGTGGCAGCTCCAATGGAGTATGTTCCTGTATCAGCTGAAGGGTTGTGAGAAATAAGACTAACTGATCTTCCTGAATATCCCTAGTCTTATGTGGGATTGTTCCCAGTCATACAGCTGAGTTTGGAAAAATCAGAGTAATTGTGTTTCCATCTTCTCACACTTACTTGTGATATTCAGTCTACATGTTCATTTAAAGTATATTCCATGCATCTTTGCACACCACCAGAGTGTTCATTTCATCCTTCCCTCACAAGTGCTTTGTTCTGAAATTTTTCATAGTTCTTATTTTGTGCTCTTCTCTCAGCTCATTCAGTTTTGTCTCTTCGTTTCATATGAATGCCACATTTTCCCAAACAGAACAATAATTTTACTCTGTCAATATATTCACCTATGTAGCCTTAAATTACATTTTTTTCCTCCATCCTGTTGTTAAACATTCATATCTTATTTACTCTTGCCCCCACCAGTCATCTTGTCTTTCCAACCTCCTGTTTCTTCCTTCTAAATATTGCTCTATGACATTGTGTATCTTTCCAAAGTAATTGCCATTAACCATATTCATTATACCTACTTTTTAACTGTGGGGAATATTTTTTCCATTTGACAGATTTGTTGATGCTCACTCCAAGTAAAATGTAGATCACAAAATTGTTTCTTTTTTATCATTATTTTAGTATTTATTTTATGATCTATACATTTTGTTTATTTCTCATTTTAAATTTAGAGTTATAAACCCAGAAAGTGTTATATTTAAACAAATAATTTTAATTTTTTTGTGTTCTTCTCTAAAATAAAATGGCACTACAGTCTTTACTTACCTAACCTATGTTGATATTAACTTGTTTCTCAAATATTATACTTCTAATTGGAGCTGGATAGGCTGTTTCTTTTCAGAGTAGAACAGTACCGATGCTTAATAATCTGAGATTTCGAGCAGATCAGACTTGACTGCTTAAAGCTCTTGGCTTGTTGTAAGTCAGTTATGTTTAATTCATCATACTACAGACTAAAACCTTGTTCTTGTCAAAATTACACAATTCTATCTTCTTTATATACACAAAACAGCAGAGATACAAAGGATGATATTACTTGGTATCGATTCAGCTCTGTGGGGGGCAGAGATCACAAAAGGCAGAACTGGCCAAAAGGAATGTCTGCCTCCAGTGAACAATTTTACTCATGGTCACACTGGGAAAAGCCTGAAAATATTGCTTCTGTGTGAAAGGTTTGTTGCTTCCAGTTCTTGAAGCTTTTCCCAGGCAGTCTGTCCCAGATGCTTCTTGGTTTTTAGTTATGAATAGGATATGACCACTCTAAATAAGTCATCTAACTTTAACATCTCTATTTGTTTATCACCAGGTAAAGTGGATATGCTGTCTCTCTGACTTTATTATATTTTATGTTTTTTACCAGGGTAAATTGCTCAACTAGCTGCAGGGCAACTAAAAAATCCCTTAACTTGTTTGTT
>VXBC01004655.1:522274-613377 GCA_013399945.1 Ploceus nigricollis
TTTATCTTCACTGATGGGACTGATATCCTTGTATTCTAATATGCTTATGTTTTAATAGTCTGTGATTCTAGATGCAATGTATGTAGACATGCAGTAATATCCTTGCCTCTCTTTAACACATACCGTGCATTTTTGTCTTTTATGCTTTTATTAATGTGCATTTATCCAGCATCTTACTCAACCAGTAGTCCTTTTGATATCAATGAAAACAGTACACAATAGCCTTGATAATTAATTGGTATAAATAAGCGCAGCCATAGGTTTTATATGTGTGGAGTCAGTTTTGGGTTTTGCCAAAGACTTTTTGAAATCATCAGGCCTAATTATGAATTTAGGGCACTTAAATCCACCCATAAGACCAAAACAATGTGTTAACAATTTTCACTTGTGAACTTATTTCTCTCTAATTACTGCTACAGCTTAATCAGTTGATGTGTTTTAATAGAAACTGCTTCTGGTCATAGATGTCCTCCTAATTGCTACTTCTGATAGCTCCAGAAAAGTACGTTGGCTGTAATTGGACAGGAAAAAAAAAAAAAAAGCCACAAAACAACCACAGACTGGTATCTTGGTTTGCAAATGTAAAGACTGACTCTTACCTTGAATGTAAATACAAAGCATAGTCAGGATCGACTTCTGGTACACCATAGCTGTGGAAGAGAAAATGACTCAAATATTAGTTGGCTTGTCTGGCAGTTGCTGTCCAGAAACTCTGCTGGGTTTACTTTTAGGCAGTAACATCTGCTGACTTTATGCTGTAATGTCAGAGTATATTTCAAGTTTAAGCTTCCTTTAATGCATGTCATACAGAAAGCTTGTGTTAATCATATCAAAGACTGAGTAGACATGGGATAGCCTTTAGTACAAACTCAAGAAGTTGGACTGTATTAAAAAGTCAAAATCAAACTTCACGCTGTAGTAGAGCTGAAAACATCCAATATGAAATATTTAAAGTGTGGAACACAGTCTTCAACTTTGGGCTATAAAACTTCAATTTTGTGCGTAGCTATTTGTCCAGTTGTTCGATATTTTTAATTCTACAAATCCATGTTTATTAGCTTTCAAGGTTTAAACAAGGTGTTACTGAGTCTATTGAAAGTAAATGATACTAACTTCTGAGAAATATAGTTACTATGATTTATTTTCTATTTCTGTGTTCAAGATAAAGGCAAAAGAAAGAACAAATAAAAGGAATTGATTAGCACAGCTCTCTCTTTTAATACTTGTAAAATCACCTAAGGTACTTTGTTATTTATTCTGTACGCCACAAAAAATAGATCAAATTGGTCTGGAATGTGATTTTTTTTTTTTTAACAATTTTATATTTAGGATACATTGAGAGAAATTGTAGCATTTTTGATTCCATATAATCTTAATTTTGCATTTATCAATGCTAATGCCCAAATTAAATCTCTTCCACTCTGGGTTCTTCCCAGATATTTTGCAGCAGCTGTTCTTTGTCCAAAATCCAAATCCAGTAGAAGCTCAGCAGCCAAACCATAGTCCCATTATAAACAATTCAAATTTCTCACTTCTGTAGTGAAATTGTTGCAGTGTTATGCATAATTTTATGCAGTTGCAGTGGGGATGAGCATTGTCTTTAACTTCATGACCTCTTACAAATCCATGGTAAATTTTTCTTCTTTTCAGGATTTTTTTAACAGTAAAAACATAATCTTAAACAATCCACTAGATAAACTCATTGAACAAAGTAGTTTGGCACATTAAATACTACAGATAATTTAGTAAAGTTTTGTTAGATTTTCACCTTTGGATTTTTAAACAATGAATGTTGTTAGCTTTGGTAAATTACAACAGCTTTCTTTTGGCAGTAGCTGCTGCAGACTCGTAAATCCAGGTTATTTTATCTAACAGTGTTTTGATTAAATTTATTCCTCTCCATCTAACTTAATTTTTTTATGTAATGAAGTTTTCAAGCCACAAAGGAAAGTAAATTTACTGTAAATCCAGACTCTTTTTTGCTAGGAGAGAAATTCAGTATATATTTGCTTCACAGCTCCTATTTAATATCTATAACTTATCCTACTTTTGAACCGTGAGTTTTCTTTTCTCAGAAACAAACTTAGAAGTTATGCTTTCCTCTACAGTCTACAGGCAAGTTCATACCTACACATAAGGAAAATGTATTTTTTAAACTTCTGTAATTGTCTCCTACCAATATCTGCTTGTCAGTGTTCTAACACTGCACAGTATGTGTGCTGCAAATAAAGCAGTCAGGTTTTGACACCTTATGTTTGTTAAATCTTTGTGATTCCTGACTAACAGTGATCACACATCCAAAAAAAGATTTTGCACACTTTATTGTTTGTGCTCTGAGCCACATAATTTCAAACATACCTTATGTTTATTTTAAACTGTAAGGAAGCAGAGATTATTGAAAGAAAATATCACCAGTTGGAGACCATGGATAATGTTAGATCTTACTGATTGTGACATCTTTATGGGATAATTTGGTATCAGAACGGAGTCTTCAAAATTGCTGCTTCTCTAGATATGTTTATGTGTAGAAATACCAGCCCTTAAGCAGGCAGGGACACGTGTGGTGCATATTCAGCCACATTGGCCAGGAGAAAGACAACGAGTGATTGGTACTGAGGGAAGTAAAAAGAGTCACAGAATCTAGCTGAACAATAATGGTGGATCCATTCGACTACTCAAAAATTTCACACCTTGACAAGATTTCAATGAACATTTACTTATACTTAAAACATTTGTTTTAAGGTTTTTGGCACGCAGAAATGGCAGGTCTGTTTTCTGCCTTGATCTTTCATATCATAAAAGATGTTGGTTCAAAAATAGTTACAGTTGAGCCTCTAATATAATTTTTTTCAATATCAGGGTGTAGGTAGAATTATTCACACCACAACTTGCCACTACTCCAAATGTGCTGGGGTATCCTGAATAAAGGAAAGAGCTGAATATAGCCCATACAGGGAAACCATAATCCAGAGATTCATTATCCAGTATTGGGAAACTGTAATCCATAAATTCATCATGAAACTCATTTAAGTAATGACAACTGAATGACATCGGATATGAACTTACTAAGAGTAGTAATGACTCTAAACAGTGAAATTCCTGATGTTATTGTGAAAATCCAATCTTGCAGAAAAACCATAAATTCATCACAGTGAAGACAACACCATGCAGTTTTCTGCAAGGTGGTAATTTTGAGAACTAAGAGCAAGACTGAAAAGTATATGGGGTTATGTGTGGGGAAAAAAAAAAAGACAGACTATGGATTGGTAGTTAGAAATAACTGCTCAGTTTACTGAATTTGCATGTAATAAACAGTTTATGTTAAAGATAGTTTATGTTCTTTCTATTAGTCTAAACTGGCACTGAGGTTTTACAGTTGTTCACTGAGACAAAACAACTGCATTAAAAAAACTGAGATTTCAAAACAGGAGATATCCAAACAAACTGATATATTTGTGAGGTATAGATGGTGTATAACAAAATAAAAAATATGAAGGAAAGGTGAAAAGGTGAAATGCCCAGGCTGCTAAAAATACACAATGTTCGAGTAAAATGGCAGGCAGAAACCTGCAGGATAACAATGATTACCTGGGAGAGAGAAATTTTCCTGATCTACAAAAATGTTGTGGAAAACAGTACTAAAATAACTTTTAAAAATTATGTAGGTTTATATGTGCTATTTCAGTTAACATACACATGACATCATATAACAAGTATGAAACCGCTTTAGACATGAATTGCAGACATGATTTGAGGTATAGGAATATTTCTTTCTGAGAAAAGATGCAAATGACTGAAATAATTTTCCATATAATACTCTTGGTATATTTTTGCAAGGGGACAAATCCATTTAGTAAAACTCATATGGAAGGTCAGGAAAACAGGTAGAAGGAAGCATGTTTGTCAGGTGCTGTGGATGTGAGGAACTCATTGCCACTAACCCTGCAGTCAAGAGCAGACCAGAATTTTAAAATATGTAGGCATTTATTTATGGTGACATCATTCCCTTTTAATTTCAGTTGCAATATTTATATAGAAGAGTGTATGGTACTTCAGGTCAATTTAGATGCCAACTGGTAATTTAGGAAGAAATGTCTTCTACATGCACATTATCTATGGTGCACAATTGGTCTTCTGGCTGTTTTTCCAGAGATATTTGTTGTTATCTATAATCGGATAAAAATTGTTGAACAAGCAGTCCTCTAAAGTTCTGTAGTAATAAGGACCAGTACTTTCCTATATTTTTAATTAAATACACATTAAACCAATACAAAATTAACCTTGTTCTGTTGTGGTTGAGTTTCTATAAACCAAATAATACTGCATAATGAAGCTCAAGAGCTTCTGCTAGCTGATCACTTCACGCATTACACTTAGGTCTTCTCTGAAGAACCTCCTGCTTGCTTTCTTCAGACAGAAAGTAGTAGACCTTGGAAAATGGTGGTTCTTATATAAACAATATCAGACTCAGAATATCTGATGCACTGAAAATGTCTGGGGCCTAGAACAGGGCCTAGAGACTTTAGCAGATTTTTCTCCCATTTCTCAGCAGTGTTAACCACTGTTGGAAGTCATCTAACCTGGAATGCTGAGCTCCAGATGCACTCAAGCCACTGTGTCCATTCTGTGTCTCTGATCAGGACAGGTTGCCTGCAGCAGGAGAAATACCTTGTACTCCACACCTGTGTTTTGTCCTGCAGTACACCTGCAATGACGTTGTGCACTAAAGAGGCAACATTCTTGTGCATCTGTGTATGTATACAGGGATATATACATGGCAGTATGGATGCCAAAGAAACAAACACAATGAAATTACTAGGCTTACCTCCAAGTTTTAAGGCTACAATTATGATTCAGGAGATTCCTTGTGGCTTTGCAGTTACAAAATCAGTGGTAAAAGACTATAGAATCACATCTGCATTCCAAGACAGAGATGAGTATAAGACAAAGAAAATCGAGCGGGTTTTGAGGAATAAAAAGGCTGAGGAAGAGGTTCCATTGAACCTGGAAGCAGCACAGGTATTCACCTGTTCTGAGTATTGCACTAATATACTCTAGATAATGGGGAGAGAGTGGAGGGAGAAATTGCTTAAAGTCATTAAGCCAGAAAGCCTAATTTACCATAAATCTTACCAAGTTTATGCTGCTCCTGATACAAACTCACTCTAACTTGTTCTCTCTGGGGAAGGTTCACAGTTGGGTTTTGGTTTTTTTTTTTTCATTTTGGGGTGGGTTTTTTTTGAGCAATAATAGTCTTTGTAAGGTGGCTGCAGTGTCAGCATTTATCTTGAAACTCTTGGATATTAGTTTTGACTGCAGTCACCTTTCTGACAAGTGTTATTGCGACTGTGTTTTATATCCCTGTTCAGGATGATTTCTAATGATAATGCTCTGTCTACCTCACTGCTTCACACTAAATTATAGATGCCACTATGACAGGACAAACTATATCCAAGTGCTAAACTCTACTCCCTTTGTGTGATGTCAGTGCCTTCACTACTTTGTGCCTAGAATTAAAATCAGGATAGGAAGATATGCAAAACATTTCTGCTTAAAAATAATGTTCTGTCAGTTATTAAACAAGTGATATTTCATTTAATCAGCTCAAGGGGATTATTTTAAATGAAAAGGCAGAGAGTATGATTTTATTAACACATTCCTGCCCTAGAGTCCTACTGTAATAATGCTTTACTTGACTAAATTAAAAAGTTATAATTCAGTCCTTTCACAACAAAGACTTACTGAGAGTTAAATTTCATTCGTTTTTTCTATTTTGAGTTGCATGTGGAATGAAAGGAAGGAAGGCAACTTGTATCCAGAAAAATAAATATTACATTATGAATAAAAACAAACCAGAATGTTAGTGAAGACTGTTATATTACCCAGTTTTAACTTGTTATTCAGATGCCTTCAGCATTAAAATCGTGGGGTTTGTGCTATCTTTGTGCATATGTGCTTGCTGAAACAAAGGCTTTTATCAGGTAGCAAATTTTTTTCAGCCTTGAAAATGTGAACTGTGGCAGACTAAACCTACTAGTCTTATTAGCCTGAAAGTTATTACAACTGTTGTGCTGAGTATAATACAAATAGTGCTCTGTAAACCATTTTGACCAACTCTTTTTAATTAATTAGTCAATAGAAACTTATAAGGAGAATATGCAAAAGCCATTTGAATACCCATATGTATATGTGGACTAGTATGTACATACATGCATTCATACAGTTCTGTTTGTAGAAGCAGATAAATAAACAGGGTATCTCTAGTGACTCCATAGTTAAGGCTCAGATTGGAAAGTGTACTTCAAATCTTATTTAAGGTAGGATAAAAAATTATTTCAGTGTATATGACAATCCACATAAGACTTTTTTTCCTTTTTTTTCTTATACAGTTCTAAGAAAATAGGGTACTATAATTATCCTTAAAATTTCAGAGTATGGCATTGAATATTAAACCAGCATCAAGGAATTTTAAAATAATTTTTATGGTAAAAGTGTACACAATTCTCAAAGTGGATCCTTGTAATATTCTGTAGGCTCATTTTTTAAATGAGAGAATAAATGTGCTCACTTTCATCTTGCATGTCTCAAATTCAAGACAGTTGACTAAATCCCGGTCTTGCTTATGGACCTAAATTTTAAGTAACTGAAATCTTAGGTGATATTCTGCATTTTCTCCCATGAAAACTGAAAGTAGAACTTAATCCCATTGCTATAAAAAGAAACTGAATATTACTCCAGAAAAGGTTAAGAATGTTCTATCTGATATCACTTCAGATTGAAAATTGTAAAATAAATAAGAAAACAAATGATAAATCAGACAAGTGAGAGCAAAGGGTAGGTAGCTAAATATTGTAAATAAACAGATAGACAAAGTTATTTATAAATTCCTTCTCAGAGGATTACTTCATTTATCTTTGGAGAGAGACTTTCTCATTGCAAGAGGTATTTCACTAAAAAATTAATTGTTTATTAAGAATTAATTAAATAGGTTAACATGGGACTATCTGATCAGGGAATATCAGTCTCAATACTTTGAACTTGCAGGTGCTGCAGTGGTTGTAGTTAAGACATTATATTGGAGCTTTCCTTCATTGCAAAGGGTTGTGTCAGGAAAATCTTTAATATAAAAATAAAAAGCAGTTCATGCATAAAGCATGATGCCCTGAAGCATATTAGATCTGTTTATCTCTCTGTTTAAAACGAACAGTACCTGGTATAGTTTACATAAAAAGACAGGGATCAGTTTGATAAAGCATTTATATCACCTGGGGAACATGCTGGCTCATTTCCTCAACACCTTTCTGCATGACTTGTTCACCAGCAAGTAAAATAGCAAACAAACTTTTAATAGGTCAAGAGCAGAGAATCTGCTTGTGTTATAGACATTTGCATTTGCCCTCTGACAAATAGCTCATATTTCAAGTCCAGGTCTCTGCAGCCAATCACTGAATGATAATTATTGATTATATTTTTATGGACAAATCCTTAATTGCATTTAATCATTTGCAGCCTTAAAGATTTTTTTTTTGAAGACAAGTGAAAGCTCAGTGCTTGTGTGGTGTACATGAAATTATCTGGGGGAACCAAATAGAGGATCGAGATGGGCTCTTGCCCCCAGAAGCAGGGACAAAGCTCTAGTGACCTCATTAGAAACAGGATTTCACCTCACAACATTAACATTTTTGGCAAATACGACGGTATAAATCTGTGAGTTAACATTTGAAAACACTTTTTTAAACAAATGAATTTCTATTTAGTTTGCAATTAAAATCTGTTGTTAGACTAACAGATTTTTTTTGTCACTCTTCCATTTTGTTTAATGTAATCCAGGATATGAGTCACATTTGCTTGTTGTTTCTATATGAGGAGCAAATACTGTAGCTGCTGTTTCTGTTATAGCACATCTGCTCTGCTGAAAACTGCAAAATGATAGATAAACACATGGTCAGGAAAAGAAATAGATGAATAACATTTTGTATTATTTTTTCAGTGAACAGTAATCATCACTAAATTTCTTTGTAGTTCAAAGGCTATTTTTGTTAAGCGGACATGGGGAGCTTCCATGCAAGCTATTGTAACTTTTTCATATTTTTATTTTAAGTACTCAAAAGTATGTTTTCACCCAACTGGCATTTTCAGAACCGCATGGTAAAAGCAATACTGTGTTCTTCAGCTGTTCCATAATGAAGGAAAAAATTGTTCAGTAAAGAGAAGAATTATTATTTTTTTCCTTTTTCTGAAAGTTCAACAGTGGAATACATCTTCCTTAGGGTATAATTAATAACAATTTGCAATGCTTTTATTCACAGATGCAGTTCAGAATATCTGTTCTCTGTGTATATAATGTGCCAAAAGAAGCTGATATCACTTACAGGATATGTATCTATCATCCCAGTGGACATAAATCAATGATTGAGCCATAGGTAAATAGATTATACATGGCAATAGGAAGGAAAAAGAAGCAGAAAAGAGAATCCACAAAAATAATTTTGCAAAGCTTGTCTTACGTTTTCATCAGAAACTAAACAAAATAATCTGACAAGAACAGAAATCAAGTCATCTGGCAAATTCTTGTGTTTACTTTTGTCAAATAATGTAATACAGCACATGACACTAAAAATAATAGTGTGTTGTCTAAGGACAAAACAGTAATACTATGGCTTTTGTTTGGACATATCCAACCCAGCAGCTTTCATGGTAGTTTCTGCATTTTGCCGATGCTATTCAATCACGCAGGCCCATGCATGGTTCAGTCCTTCCTCCCCACAAACTGGACTTTCCTTCCAGGCACAGGAAGCCCAGGAGAGATGCTGAAATGGCAGCTCAGTAGTCGCTACAAAAGCAATGCCCACATCTTTATATGCTGTAGTGAAGTTTTTATGTACAAAGTCTGGGAGCTACGCACCTTACACGAGCTTAGAAGGGTGTGTGTTTGGGCAGCTCTTGGCACGCTGAGGTGCTCTAAAGGAATCCAGGATTCTGTACATAGATTGCAGTTAGCAAGATGCTTATCCTGTAAGTGTTGGTTGTTGGAGTGTTTTTGCTGTTTGTAAGAGTGTATGTGACTGCTGACTTCTAGTGGTTGGCCCGCAGATGACATCAATCCTGGAACTGCTGCCCCTGACAGGGATTCTCCTATGGCTCAAGTGTCAAGGGTTGTATGTGGCACTGGACCAGAAAGACCTGGCCATCTCCTCTAACACAATCCTCTACTAATCCATGGGTATGCTTGAGGGTTGTCAATGGGACTGGGAAATTTTACAAACAGGCTAAGCTGAGGCTGAAAACAGCAGAGTAAAATTGTGTGCAATGCATGCTGCAATTATGTGATACGAAGCACACAGGGAGAAAAAATGTCACCAAATTACTTTGTTTCTCCTGCTTCTCATGTCGCTTGCCCCCCTCTGCTTCTGTGCCTTAGGAGAATACAATATATTCCTCAAACACCTGCCCCAGTTGCCATTAAGGTTTCTGCCCTGATTACGACTTTTGTTGTTTCATGTTGTTATTCTTGTATGACCTAAATTTTCTTGTGCTCAATCCAAAGATCTTTGGCACTATGGAAGCTTTGTGAAAAAAGGCCCATCATCATGTATACAATTCAGCTTAAACATAAAGAGTTGTATCATGAAATGTGTCTTTAAAGGAACTTTTTAAGACAGATTACCTTATTATAATTAAATTATTAGGAATCTATTTCTTTGCACTAGGTAGGGGGACTACGCTGGCAAAGAAATATATAATGTGTGCCTCAAGTCATAACTCCTAAATTCTTTTTGATGTCCTAAATAAGTGACCTAATTTTCTGAAATGGTGAGAACCAGTTTTTCTCTCACATGATTTCCATGACAGCTTCCAAATGCAATTTTAAAGCTGACTTGCAGGATCAGGTCCTGCTTTTGTCAAGTGAGGTGAATTAAGGAATTCACCTGTGTATTCCTCTGAACTGCTCAGCTGTGAACTGTCAGAGTCAAATAAACTGGCCAAGATAGAATAGGATTTCTGCATTAAAAAAAAAAAAAAAACAAACCTGTGCCAGTGCAATTTAGATCAGCAGAATACAGTTTGCCATATTAGAATTCAGTCATGAATCAGCCCCAGAAATACTGCTCTAACAAAGAAAAAACCACATACTGTTCATAACAATAAGTGCTTAGGGCTTCACTTTTACACTTCACCGAAAGAAATGGTCTTCTAATTAAACAATTGTTCACAGAAATCGCATTCCAAGAACTGAAGGAAAAGAAGTGGAAAACTCATGATTGTTCCTTTTTATATTTTAGTACTATGAACTGAAATATCATTTATCACAAAACTAGTTTTTCTTGAGTTCAGCCTGCTGTTTATAGTAAAAGAAATGTACATATTAACATAAAGCTGTGAATCTAGTTTTAACTTCCTCTGATGTCAAAAGGTCCTTTGTATTCAATCGATGAACCTTCTTAAATATCTAGCTCCCCCATCAGCCCATTCCTTTACTTGGGTAGCTGGTTGTTGTACCTGCAGTTGTGCCATTGGATCTAGGACTTCACAGCTCTCACGATCCACATGTGCTAATTCTAACTTTTTAGTGCTTGACCACATAACTTATTCAACAGTTATAAAATCAAATCAAGCACAAAGCAAATTAAAATTTGGAGCATACATTTTATTTATCTGCACCGTTTTCAAGTTTACTTACTGGTTTTCCAGTTTGCTCAGCAGCTCTGTTCTGCAGAAATCCTGCTTGCTGTTAGCTTTTGTTAATACATTATATGGGCTGAATTTACTGGTGTTTTTTCTGAAGGGAAGAGAGAGTATATATCAAATGGCTGCCATTCTTTGCATGAGGCTGTGCTGAGCTGTTCACTGAAAGCTTGTGTCTACTGCCTTTCTGATATCATAGTTTTTCACCCTAGACTGTAGACAAACAGTTGATTTTTCTCCTCAGAATATTTTAGTGGTGTTTAACTGCTTGCTACTGTAAATAGTTCTTGTGTTGACTAACTGTTGCATTTAATTTTCACTTCTGTCAAACAGGAATTGCATTTTGGCACCCACATGTTGTAGTTTGGTAAATTCCAACCCTGGATGCATATAGACTTCAGGAAGGAGCACTTACATTTTTTAGGTTGTTCTGAAACAGGACATAAGAATAAGAGTGATCGAATTTGGTATGTGGCTTGTCCTAAAAGTCTCAAAATAGAAGGTGAGAGCAAGTTCCACTTCTAAAGCTCTCTTATAGTAACAGTCTGTCACAGTTCTTCTTTAACATAGCACCTTACTCAGATGCTCATTCAAATCAGACCATTTAGGCAAGGTTAGTCTTCCTCTGAGAAGAGGGACCTGTATTTCCATGATCACAAAGGGCCACAGCTTCTCAGTGGCTCCTCAAGTCTGGGATCTTCCTTTGAAGGTCAGGGAGGTGAAAGCATTACCCCAGGAACATGAATGGTGCCAATGTTACAGCAGGAGTGAGGGATCATTGATGCAGCTAAAGCCCCCTAATTTTCCCTTATATATACATGGCTTATCATATCTTACTTCCCAAGTCACTTGTGCAGGTGTGTAGGGGTTGAGCAGCCATTTTGACATTGTGCTATACAAGTAAAAAGATCATTGTATTCGGGCTCTTTGTCACTTATAATGTTGTGGCATTTATGCCATCAATTCCTAACATGTGAAATCTCTTTTGGAGACCCCTGTGAGCAATGTAGTCCAAGGATGTTTGCTGTAACTCTTCAATATTTCTGTAGGCATCAGTATGCTCATCATGGGAGGTCCTATATAAATTAATCAGCAATATTGCTAATGTCAGTTTTCATGAACACATCTCAATGTTGTATAAATATCAGCTGATCCATTAGCATGAGTCACTTATCTTCTAACAAGTCACTTTATGGTTGACGATTTTGCATCAAAAGTTAATCATTGTCTCATGGCTGCCAGTGTTCCATAAAGTGGACTTTCCTGGAGCACGTTCAGGGGGTGCCGGTGGATGTGACACTTAGGGCACTTAAGGTATAACTAGCAAAGGAAAAACAAATGAGCACTGCTTACATGTTCAGCATTACCTTTAGGAGGCCTACAGAGACTCTGGTCTCTGTTTACACTAATCTTACGTTAGTGACTGTCATATTACATTAGCAAATTTAATCTCTGTTAATGTGATAGAAAGTTGCTAATACAATGAGACTCATTATATTAACAACTTTTGCATCATGTTAGCAAAAGCAAAATTTGCTAACAGAATGCAAAAATTACCAATATGATGAGGCAATCATTATCATTATTCTAACACCTGATTATATTAAGCAGTTACTAATATTTTGTATATGAAGTCACTATTTGCACCGTGCTGGGATTTTCTAGGACTATCTGGAGTGCCTAAGTAGAAAAAAAACAAATAGTTTTTACAAAATCTTTTTGGAGATAAGAGTTTTCTTTTGTATTTTGATGTTAATTAATCAAATTCACTCTGAAATTAAATTTTTTGACCTAGAAAACTCTTTTTCCATAGACCAGTAAGCCATTTAATGATCTATGTTGTGACTAAGGCAGTAAGAGAGTACAAAGAGAGCACGGATCCCTGTTGGCCTTCTATCAGCTTTTGACTTTGAAAAGTAATTTCATATAACAAGTTGTATTTTACAGTATATAAGAATTTATGTAATATTTCATTAAAACATGTTAATTCACTGTTACAATTTGTATTTTTGTAGCAAGACATACATGTATTGTAGAATGTATTTGCACATAAGATTCATGGTCTTCCCCAATTACTTCATAATTGTTCATTAAAAATGTACCAGGATTAAATTAAAATTCTTATAATAATATTTTTAATGTGCAGGGTATAATCTGACTGCAAAACTCTTTGCAATATGTAATATGCTACATGTCTATTATAATTTCTTGGAAAACAGTCTTATAATTATTATTCTCTACAAAGCCTTAATTCTTATACAAGCTATGTAATAATTTTTTTTTTCTTTAGAGATCATCTGTAGTGATTAAAGAAATCAATTTAAGCATAGATTCATAAAGAAATCCTATAATGGCAAGGGGCAAGCTTTGCACACTGCTTTTTCCCATGTAAGTAGTAGAGTGGGGAAAACGTAGAGAACACGTTGAATATATAAATGTGTATGCGGCAAAGGCAGACATCTTAGGCCAGCTGGAGGATGGAACTTCTCAGTTCTGGAGAAATCATCATAGAACCATAGAATAGGCTGGGTTGGAAGTGATATTAATCAAGTTCCAATCCCAATGACATGGACAGGGACACCTTTGACTACACCAAGTTGCTCACAGCCCCATCCAACTTGGCCTGAAACACTTTCAGGGTTGGGGCGTCCACAACTTCTCTAGGCAACCTGTTTCTCACTATTATCATAGTAAAGAATTTCTTCCTCATATCTGATCTAAACATACTGTCCAATTTAGAGAGAATGATGTTAGGAGGAAGCCTGTCAAAGGCTTTACAGAAGTCCAGATAAATGACATCTGTACCCCTTCCCCTGTCCACTGACAGAGTCACATCATCCCAGAAGGCCACAGGGTTGGTCAGGCAGGGCTTGCCCTGGGTGAAGCCCTGGACAGGGCTGTCCCAAAGTATGTGACAGTATGGGACAGGGCTGTCCCAAATCACCTCCCTGTCCTCCATGTGCCTTAGCACAGCTTCTAGGAGGATCTGTTCCATGACCTTCCCAGGCACAGAGGTGAGGCTGACTGGGCAGTAGTTTCCAGGGTCCTCCTTTCTACCCTCTGTAGATGGGTTCAATATTTCCCTTTTTCCAGTCACCTGGGACTTCACTTGACTGCCATGATTTTCAAATCTCATCAAGAGTGGCTTGGTAACTATATCAGCCAATTTCCTCAGGACTGTGAAATGCGTCTCATTGCATCTAATAAACTTACCTATGTTCAGGTTCATGGTCATGAACCTGATCTTTACTTACAATGAGAGTAAAGACTTAGCTCCCCCAGTCTCCTTCCTGCTGTCCATCCACTCAATAGGTATGAGAAGTGAGGTTGCCCTTGAAGATGGACAAAAACAGTGTTGAGTACCTCAGCCTTCTCCTCATCTGTTCTTACCAGTTTTCCAGCATTCTTTATTGGGGGAGTAAACCTTCTTTGACCTTCATTTTCTGGTTAATATATCTGTAGAAGCTTTACCAATATGGTCACTGAATGTTAAGTCCATTCAAGGACCTGTAATGACTTCAGCTGAAAGTACTTAAATTTTTCAATACTGAAAGAAGAGAAGCACTGGCAAGAGGTTCACCACAGTTCTCCTTGGCTTCAGAATTTACTCCAAACTTAATACAAGTCAGCTTTTTGTTGCTCTTTATAATTTCTAGAGAAAGGTTATAAGAATGTTCCAATTCAAAGCCAGAAAATGAAGAAAAGAGAGGACCATGTAGTTGCTTATCCTTTCTGGAGGGACTAATTTTTTTTCTATGCTACTGAATATTTAGAAACTACTGGAGAATTATAAACCATGGGGAGTAGAGGATGAGTAAACAAGAGAAACATTTCCTGCTACAGATCTTTAGATGGAAGAGGAATTTCATAGTAACACAGGAACTTATATAAGTGAATGTTGAATATTTATCTAGCCCACTATCTTATCATTTAGAGTAGTTGGTACTAAATACTTCCAATGTAAAATCTTCAGTATGGTAACTGTCCCATATAAGTTGAATTAGAACATTTGATATATCATGTAAATTTTATTATGCATAGTGTAGCATGATTATTCTAGTTAGCCTCAGAGATATTTAGTCCTTCTTTTGAAGTTGTTAGATAGATAGATAGATAATTGTACATATTACATGTTGTGTGGTAAAAATTATTTATTTCAATAATTTTGTTCAAATTTTATTTCAATAATTTATAAGTTCAAAATGTGTTTTCCCTTCAATTTATTGAAAATATCCTGTTATTATTCTATCTTTTATGTATCATTGATTATTTTATGCATCTCTGTCACATTTATCTGCTCTCAAAGCTACATATTTATAATCCCATTAATCTCTCTTCAGATGTCCTTCTACTACTTAAGTTTTTCTGTTTCCATTATTCTCTTTTTTAATAACAGATGACTAGAACTAAACACAATATGGAATTTAAAGTCTGCTCCATAAAAGTACATAACGGAAAAGTAATATTTTCTTTATAAATTTATTAATTTTAAATTATTTTATTGTGTTCTAACATCTCATTTAAGTCTTTAGCTATAACACTCTCCATACAGAGCAGGTGTTTTCACTGAGATATTTCCATTTGCTTTTATTGCATAGTTAAAATTATTTAAAGATCCTAAATATAGGGGAGTTTCTGTTTCTTCAAAAGTGTGCTACATCTTGCCTTTGTTTGCATGAAATTTCATCTATTGCTCTGCTGTTCAATTGTCTGCTCTGACTTCTATTTAGGTCCTTCTCATGTTCCTCCTGATCTTCCTTTGATGTAATAGCTGCATTTTTAAGTGTTTTGCCCACTGAAGTAAAACACACAGCAGATGGGAAGTCTGCAGATACTTCCCACTGAATTATTTAGGTTAGAAAGGCTAAAATGTTGAAACTATCCCATAAGAAGAGAGATTCATAACCCAGATAGACCAAAACCAGATTCCTATGCCTCACTCTTTCCCCTTTTTTCCAGTATTGCATCTGAAGTAGAACACAGATAATTTCTGAGAGAAGCTTTTATTTGCTTATAAGGATATGGTGTCCTGTAAGTTGAATGGGAATGTCCTAACACCTGACAATAGAAGGTGGAAAAAAGGGTATAAAAACTATAACTGAACTGAAAATGTAACCTGCTGGAAGTTGGTATCACAGAGGGAAAACAAGCATTTGTGTGAGCCATGACTCACGTACCTTTCCTTTGGGCTTGGTCTCAAAGTGAAACATATCATTATGGAAGTATTTTAGATTTTACTTCCCTAAACACAAAGAAATATGCAAAAATGGATATATTTATATGTGAACATATAGTCAAAGGTCATATCCAGCTTCACTTAAAGTTTACCAATCATATATTATACATTTCTTTATAATTCCATTTACATAGCTTTATGTAATGCATATCTTTATCTATGGGAAGTACTGCATGTGAGTATGCTTTTCAAATTTCAAATTGAAGTCATCTGCAGTGATGCTTCTCAAGGATTAGAAGGGTTAGCTGGCCCACGGGTGGGAGAAGAGCTGTTCATTAGAGAAGGTTTGTTACGTGGTAATAATTAAGGTAATGGTCGCAGCTTATGTGACAGCAAACACTCTGGCAGTTGTTTGATTGCTGTCTGGGTCAGGAGATCAGCATTTTCTACAAGATGTATCCACATTAGTGTGTTAGTGGACAGGTTAGAAAGCAAATTACAGCTGCCTTTCTTAGGCATATTGCTGTCGAGGCTCATTGTTTTGGGTTTTTTACTGTACATCAGCAATAATACAGCTTCTGAAGACTGCATGTGACAGGTTAGGCATTTTATCCTTTGAGTAAACAGTAATCATGGTGTGAAGAAAGTAGGGCATTGGAGATTTTTCCCATTCTTTGAGATTTCCATTCTTCCTTTCTAGTTTGCTCCAAGGGCTCTTTGGGGATACATATATTAAGCCCTTTAAATAGTTCATAATAAATCTTTGTCTCGGGTTGATTCTGACAGTTTTTTAAAGAGTCTTTTAAGAGACAATCCTCAATCATTTACTAATCCGTGGGGTGATCTTCAGACTTGGAGAAAAAAGAAACAGTTCAAGCTCCAGGAATGTGAAGATACAATGTAGAAAAATTTTAACTCAGAAAAACTCAGAAAATACTGTACCGTGGAAATTTCACTAGTCATACCATGTTCTGCCTGTGCCTAAAAGCTCATTCTCCAATTTACTCAGTTTGCAAACACTGAATGAAGAAAAATGGGTTACCAAAAAAAGGAAGAACTATTTTTATTGATCACCTTATTCGTATTATCATGGGTCTGGCCTTGTTTTGTTCAGCGCTTGAATTGAAAGAGGCATTATGGGGAAAAAAAAGTCATTGTTCCCATTGTTAAAAAATACCAAAAAATACCCTAGAATTCTGTCTGTTAAGTGTTTACTATTCAAGCCTTGTGATAAATATGCCAAAATATCTGCAATGTGAGCTGATTTTTTAACATGCTGTTTCCTGTGCTGACTGACAGGTTCTGATTATGTCTGTCAAAAACCTTCTTAATTCCACAGTGCAAAATAAATAGATAAAGGCAGAAAATATAATAAAAGATGTCCAGTTCACTTGACATTTGTTTTTACTAAATAATTTGAATGAATAGTTTTCTAAGAATAGTGCATGGCTGCAGCCCACAGAAACTACCCCTAGGGGTTTTTTCTTCAGTAGACTTGAGTCTGTCATTTTTGGAGATACTTGTTCTCAACTCCTTTTGAATTTCAATGGCATAGCACTTGTCATTATTTTCAGCTTTTTGATAAATTCTGCATAAGCAAAGAAATCTATAAGTGCTAACTTATCTGTATAAGAACTCTCTTGGTGTACCTCAGGAATATTGTTGCCATATTTTAATTTAATATGTTGCCCTGAGGAGAAAATACTGTAACAGGAACAAGGCAGCAGTTCTAATAAGGGACAAAGCTATAGAGAAACCTAGGCAGTTGGGTCTCTTACACTTTCTTCAGTCAGGAACGTGTGTTGGAGGTGAGGGCTGCTTCTGAAAGCACTACCAGCTGAGCAGCATGTCCCAACAGCATCAGCTACCCACTATCCCAGCTGTGCTAGCAAATCCCTCAGAAGCTGCAGGATTAGCAGCCTGTCTGATTCATCTTACCCTGGACCGGGTCATGGAGTGTCAGTGTGACAGATGAGAGGGGACAATTGCACAGAGAATCTTGTAATGATGGAAATGTTAACAGCACTCTGAAATAAAGTTGGATGCACAGTGTTGAGGACACAAATATTTTCATGTTTAAGTAATAGTTATATTTATGGGATTTTTTAAGTACTACTTGTTCAGCAAAGTAGGAGAAAGGCTATATTTCTTCATTTTTTCCATTATTCTTTTTATTGAAAAATACCAGTGTTAGTTAAACCTGGTTTTGACAGGGATAAGTAGATTCTGAGTATGCGAAAATACATTTTCTTAAATTTGTGTAAGAAAAAGTGTCACTTGACTATATTCTGAAATACATTATTCTAAAGCCATGGTATGGTGCTAAGCACCATATTGCCACTGACTGTCCAGGGATGAAGTTATCTGTAAAGAAAACATTAAACATATGACAATTCTTCTAGACAATTATACATATTTTCCCTTGACAATGTATGGTGCGTAAATCCAACTTGCATGTGTTCTTATCATTGAACCATTCTAAATTAGCTAAAAATTTGTTTTATAGAGAAAATTATTTCTTGCCCTCCATGCTTCAAAATATTTATATACTTATTTGCATTTGACACACCAATATGCATTCAGATAAAGTTTAAACTTGGAAAGTGGAACAGTTTGATAGAGCCAACGTGATTGAAATCCAAAGAAGAGAATGGAAACCTCTTTGCAGTGTTAAGTAGTTGTTCACTGTTAGCAAAGATGAACCCAAATACTTGCCACATTTGAAAAATGTAAGAGGTCAAATGCTGCCACAGTCGTACCACCTTTTTTTTTCCCCTTTTCAGCGTGTGAACAGAAAATGGTGGCCCCCTCTGTTTATTGCTGCTGAGCCAGTAACTGTTCACCATTAGCAGATCAGTCTGTGTTTGCACATGTGCACTTGCCTGGTTTAAACATATGCCCAGTAGCTACATACTTTTCTAGACAGGCTATTCAACAAGGTTACACAATTTGTGCAAAGTGATTTTTTTTGTCAGGATTCTATATGCATTGATGTAACAATCCAGTAGATACTAGCAACCAGTAACTGCCCCTTGGTTAGGCTGCACGGAAGATTCATGTATATAAAATAGTGTATTAAAGTAAACTTACAAAAGCAAAGAGCAATCATTGCAAATGTAATTTTTTTCTTCCTCTTTGGGATTCTAATTTTAAAAGCATTAAAGAAGACAGCTGCTCATGCTGTGATATGTGCTAAACAGCCTGAAGGATGGAAAAAAATATATTTGTAGCTCATAATAACTATTGACCTTTCTGATATACAGTGTTCTCTGTGTTAGCTATTCTGTTCTATCAACAGTGAAGATTGAACATGACTTTTTAATAGAAAACATGGGGTTTCAAGCTGCTTTCACAAAGGTGTTTATGTATTGTTATTTTGTATTGTAGTACAAAGACTAAGTCCTGATGCCCTTTGTCTGACATCATGTTTGTCATTAAAAAGCCCCACTGTTACTGACTGTTTCATATGAGGAATTGGCTCATAACCATTTTATAGTCGTGATAAAAGCATTGCTCCACTAGATCCAGAACAGAGGTATTGAAAATAGAATCCCCCCAAATATCCCAGCAGCACAAAAGGTATTTTCTGAAGAAATAGATTCCTCAAGTGGCTATATTTTCAGGGAATTCCACTAAAACTTCAAACACTCACTTTTTGTATTCATACTGTTGCTCCTTGGCATACTCAGGCTGCTGCATAATGGCTTTTGCTGGATGTCATGTGCTCCCAAAGAGTATCTTTATGATGCTCCTTTTTTTCTCTTGAACTTTCCTACTGCTTAGTTGCTTAGTACAGACACATCCACTAGTAGCAGCTTGACTGTGGCACTTGTGTATGTTTCCCTAGAGTGGGATCATCCAAACATCGGCTTTGCAGCATGACGTAACTCAGCTGCTCTCCTTTCCCTCAGGGAAAAGCTTCACCAAAAAGCACCTCCCATTTGGCATATTAAAATCTGGAAAGCAACCTCTTTATTGTGCTTTTTAAGCCCAAGCAGGCTGGCAATGTTAAGCAACATCAGAAGGGACTTTTTAATGTTTGTTGGAGGTGTTTTTATGCCATGTGCTGGGAAGGAACTTTAGTGGGCCATTATTGGCAGCTCTAAACCACAGTTATTTTCACAGCTAGGCTCTGTAGTGTCAGTTAATGATTCACAAGTTACTAGGCAAGAGCAGAAAACTAGCATGAAAGAAAAAATACCCTCAGTTTTCTAGTGCAGGAAAGAGGGGGAACAACATCACCATTTAATGGCAATTTTGTGCTGAAACAAAATGCTTAAAATAGTTTATAAGAAGCTTCTCAGCAAGGATAATGATCATTTAAGTTGCGGAAACCAGCCACATCTCAAAGGAGATTAAACATCTAGTCCTCTATTCCTCACAAGACCATAAAGCCCTTGGGGAATTCAGTGAAGTTTTTACCCTCAAACCTAGTCAATGTCTTTTTTTTTTTCCCTTTGTTGTTTTCTCATTTCCCAGTTTCTTTTCTCTATAAACATTCCTTAACAGAGGAGAGATGTACTCTTGTTTATGATACTACATTCTCCTAATATCAGGACCTCTTCCATCCATTGGGTGTGTCCTGTTTCAAACTTTATTAGAATTGCTGCAAAGTGAGTAAACAGTAAGGAAATGCTATCACTGTGCTAATTTTCTTTGGGACTTTCACTGAACCTTGAAAGTGTAGGAGTGTTGCTGACCTCATATGAAACCTCATATGAAACCAGGTCAGGTCAGATTATTTATTCCATTGTTTAAAATAAATTAACCTTAGATGTAAAAGTATAGAGGGAAGTTTGAGCTTCATATGCAGGATGGTTTATGTACCACTCACTCGCAAGACCATAACAGCTCTTCAAGAGTTGTTCTGGTCTATTGGATGAGTATGGGCACATTTGTGAGTGTTTAGATAATGGATTGAAGCCCAGTAGACTGTAACATTTTCAAACACTTTTCAGAGTTAAGGTTTCCTTTCATGATTAGCTCCGTTAATAACAAATCTTTATCATGTTATTTTCAAACAAACAAAAAAGCCCGGTGTCTTTCACAGATCACTGACATACTAAAATTTGTTGTAAAATCTGTCTTTCAATGTCATAGTGTAACAAAAATCTTATTCATAGTTTCATCCTGGCCATACTTTATTTATAGCTCTGTCCTGGTTCTTAACTCATTCTTTATTTTACCAGATATGTAAAGAGTTCTGTGGGATAAAGTTTACATGGGAAGTAAATTGCATATGTTGGGAGTTAATAGCCTGATAAGACATTTCTGGACTGGAGAAGAAGAAATAGAAGGAGATGAACAAGAAGGAAAGCTTTGAGCCATTAAATAAAGTATTGCTTGACCCTACGATGGGCTGCATCCAAAGCAGCATGGCCAGCAGAGCAAGAGAAGAGACTCTCTCCCTCTACTCCACTCCTGTGTGCCCCCACCTGCAGTGCTGCATCCAGCTCTGGGGTCCTAGCACAGAAAGGACATGGACCTATATGGGACACAGCCCAAAAGAAGACCACAAGATGATTAGAGGGATGGAACACCTCTTATACTAGGAAAGGCTGAGATAATTAAATTGTTCCGTTTGAAGAAGAGAAGGCTCTGGGGAGAACTTAGAGCAGCCTTCCAGTAGCTAAAGAGAGCTACAAGAAAGCTGGAGAGGGAGTTTTTACAAGGGCATGTAGTGACAGGACAAGGGGATGTGGTCATAAACTGAAGAAGATTTGGTTTAGACTAGATATGAGGAAAAATACTTTAATATGAGAAAGGTGGACACTGTGTTTGCCCAAGAAGTTGTGAATGCCCCATCCCTGGGAAGTGTTCCAGGCCATGTTGGATAGGCTCTGAGCAACCTGGCTAGTGGAAGGTATCCCTGCCCATGGCAGAGGGGTGGGAATTAGACAATTTTTAAGGTCCCTTCCAACCCAAACCATTTTATGATTCTGTGATTCTGAGATTATTAGTCCAATAAGGGTAGTTCAGATTACTTTGGTTCTGCAAGGATAATAGAACTTCAAAAATTTCTCTGATAATACTAAATGCCTGCCTCTGACTTTTTACTTCAGCTTCTCCTACATAAGTATAGTCAAATTAAAAAGCAAGGAGGGTAAGCTCATTATATATAATACTACAGGATAACTTTCCAAAGCATGGCTTATTTCTCCGCAGATCCAACCATTTTTGTGCCCAAACTGTAGTATGCAAGTAGATCAGATATTAAACACGTTCTCTCACTTCCTTGGCTGTTGTATTTAAATTCAGTGCTACTTCACTGAGTTGTGTTTTGCTTGAATGCATGGACTTGTATCACATTAAAAAAACTTGGGTGTATCTGAGTTAGTCTCTTGTTCTCCCAGTTTCAAACATCTAAGCTTAATAATGTGCACTGTTACATGTGGACCGTAGGCCAGTAATTACAGTGATTATAAAAATAGTCATATCTCTAGATGTAAATATATATAGCATATACTTTTAAAATTGTGAAGGAAATGAAATAAATATATTATATGTAATGTTTCAATGTCAAATTGTTTGCAAAAATTTAAGGATTTTACATAAGACAATCTAGGCCATACCATCAGTTGTTGGATCTGGAAAATTTGGAGAGATAAGAGTGGGGAAAAAAAAAAAAAGGATGAATAAAAAACCATTAAAAGATCTAGCTTTCAACAGAAGTCTGATAGCATTTAAAGTTTATATGCCTTTGAATTTCTAATAGGCCTATAGGTCATGAAAAGTGAATTGTCTTAATCTTGGAGGGAGGGTGACAAAAAAGAACAGTTTATTATCTTGTCTGAAAACATTACCTAGATATAAATTCTTTATAAGAAGTCATCTTTCTTTCCACTTTTTTGAAAGAACTACCCTGCATCTTCCCCTTTTGAGTGATCCAGATTCCAGTATTATTCCCCCTCTATAAAGGAAAGAATGGAACTAAGTCACCTAAAATCTTGGTCCAGTTCTTGATGACTTCAGTTTTTCAGCAAATAGCAAAACAGAAATTTTATGAGTTTTACCCAGTCACCTAAAAGTACCATGAATTTCAGATTCAAATCTGGTTATTCAGGAATTCAAGTTGCTGTTTATAACTCGGACAGCTTACATTAAAAATATTCCTCCTTTTAGAAACAGTATTGCTTTGGAAGAATGAACGAGCCTCTGCCACCCAAAATGTTAAATAAATAGTTCATGTAGTCCTTGATTTCACAGGATGCTGAGCACAGTGGTGAGACCAAGAGAGCACCACTAGAATCTGCTAGATCTGTGCTCTTTAGTTGGTCTCCAGGCAGGCTCCCACTGTCCATAAATAGGGCAAAATCATTCATCCAAGTAGTCCAGGAATCTTCAGCAGTTTCCTAGAACAAATTTTAGCTTCCACTACTTGCCCATGTTCAGCCTGTGATCAGCCTGAACCCATTTCACTTAAAATCATTCATTTGCACAATTGTTAAGTATAGTAACTAGCACTTATTGGAAATAAATTGTCTTAACTTGTAGATTTTGCCTTTTATTTGTTGGGTTAGTAGTGGTGAAAATCTATCTTTTAGTTTATAAAATGATCAAATTTGATCTGTAAGATACTGAGACAGAATGATCCTGGCAAATAGTGATTTTTGAGAGTCACTTTTCTGATTAAAGGCAGTTAAGTACTCAAGGTTAAATTTTCTTAGTCTTTACTGCCTGGTTACAGACAATAAACTGCACAGAAGAAAGAGAAACATTAAAAAGCAGCATCTAGTCTAACTGAAAATGATAGATTTATATTACCTTTATATTCACCTGAACATAATGATTCTCAGTTCCCTATGCAAAGGTTTATAAGACTTTAAGAAAATGTGAGAAGAGGTTTGCAAGTATAGAAGATAACAGGAAAAGAGCTCCCTTTTTCTTACTATTTTGTATGTTCGCTTTTTTTGTTTCCCTTTTAAGAGCTGGCTGTATAGTTGGTGTTTGAGAATGGTCTTTTTAAAAATGTATGGACATATGTTTTCAAGGAAGTGAAATTAAAGCCAGGTAAAACCTTCCTAAAATGCTACAAAATCCAGAAAATCCTTTATGTTAAACCATAAGGTATTTTTTTTCCACCAATCTCAAATTCCTTGTTGGTTTTTGGTTTTCTCTCTATACCTTCTTTTCTTCCTAAGAATGAGAAGCCTATCTTTTCTCTGTTTGGCATGCAAAAATGCATTTTTCTCCCCTCAATTATTTTTAATGCTTGTCAAGAAAAAAAGCCCAGAAGTTGGTGAACATTATTCAGCCTACTGTAGCAGCTTTTTGTTATTTAAGACATAAATCAAATGTGGAACTTCTTTTTTTCCTGGGGGACAAATTGTTTATCTAAATTTGAATGTGCTTGTGAATCACTCATAGGGACAGTACTTGTGCTATTGCTGTGTAAGAGCAATTATTTGCATTGGTCTACATTGTTTTGTTCTATAGCATTAAAGTAGTCAGACTGCACACAGGTGTACAGTACCTCTGCAGATCCCTGCAGGATTAGAGCCATGGACCTCAGTCCTCCAGACAGCTATGGACATGTTTATGTGCCATCAGAAGAATCAGAAGAGCTCTTCCAGCACGTGAAGTTAAACGATGCGTGACTGGTTTGTGGTGTCTGGGGCCAAGATTATTCCCAAAGCAAAGCCCATTGAAGGATCAGAGATACAGGATTCATTCACAAAGAAATGCTTAGAATCACAGAAGTTCACAGAATCACAGACTATTCTGAATTGGAAGGGACCCACAAGGATCATAAAGTCCAGCTCTTTAGTGAATGGCCCATACAGGGATCAAAACCACAACCTTGGCATTACTAGCACCATGCTCTGACCAACAGAGCTAATCTCAGTAAGTTAAGAAGATAACAAAACAGTTTTGTGAATTGGCTGCTGTTTCATAATGTCTTCCCATTTGCCTCTGTGGCTCTTACTTAAGCCTTTTAACATTTGTGACACTTCCATATGGGTACAGTAGATTGCAGCTTCGTTCCCTTTGAAATGGAAAATGCGTTCCTTGTGTCTAGAAATCTCATCCTGCATTATCAGCTTTGGGAGTGGAAAGAGAAGACGTTTATTCCTTTAGTAGTATCTGCAGAAGATGTTTAAGGGCACACAAAGGCAAGTGCTTTCCCAACAGAGTACACAAGCACCTGCTTTGCAAAGACAACCCAGACTTATTTTTTATACTTCTAAGTCTGACAATGTAAAATACTTTAATTCACATGCAGTAAGCATTGACTTTTATCACATAATTAGCATTCTAAACTCACAGTTTCAGAAGTTTATAACTCAACAGTAGGTTTAAATGCAGTAAATTCAAGCCAGAGGCCTTATTTTTCAGTGTAAGAAGACACCTTTTTTTTCTACAGGATCAAGCCAAGTGGACTTTGTTTATTTCAGGCTTTTTAAAGGTTTTAGATTATAAATTTTTTTAAAAATCAAAAATTAATTGCCAGAGTTTCATTCTGATATTCCTCAGATTGCAAGTCTGCTTTGTCATAATTGAAAAAAAATTGAAAAGGTTCAGTGATAGGCATTTAAAACCAACTCCTGAGAACTCATAATGGACCATATTCCATATATTCCTGTGCAAATCTCACTGACATCGATGGATCTGTTCTGTGCACATCCTATTTTTAAAATTCTGCGTGCAAAATCACCATCAGCATTGTTATAGTACCTACCATGGGTGGGTGCAACTCTGAATGCAGATTTGCACTGTAAGCCCTAATGGTTCTCTCTTGAGAGAAATTCAAAATGCTGTTCATAAGCTGTTCTGGACTTTTAGGTAACCAATCCCATCTCACACATACACTCTCAGGTACTTTTTGTTAAAGAAAATCAAACACTTCAGAATACATATTTGTATGACACTGTTCCAGTCTGTTGGATAAAATATGTACATTTTATAATATTCACTTAGAGATGTATAGGTTTGTACATAGTATAATAACAGCAAAATTATGTTTATCTTATGATATATGATTAAATGAGCCTAAAAACTGTCAATGCCAAGTACACTTTACGATATGTCAGTTGTTATCCTTCCTTTCATTTAACTGTGCATGAAAGAGAAATTTTAATTTCCAGTTTTTGGGAATGGTGCATATGTATTACAGCCTGATCTTTTTTTGAGCATAAGATATTGTGTGTTTAATTCTGTATGTTTAGGTAATTACCATTAGAACACAGGAGGACATATTGTACTTACTGCCTGTACTAGAGTATAATGTGCTGGACTACAACAACTACACTTGTTAAGCTGATTTTAGCATTTCTTCACACAGCAGGAAGCACCCATGCTGTGGTTTCCTAATGTACTCTTTAACTACTGCACTGTACTGTACAATAAAAATAATAATTAATTATGATCCTCATCTTACCAGTACTGCGGCTAGCCAGGTGACTTCGGCTGCTGTCTCAGGGTTTCACTGTCCCACACCCTGAAAAATATCTTTCCCTTCAGAGTTTTATTTCTTATGTGATATTGCTGAACAGAGCTGAATTTTTTGAGGACAGGTTTGTTGCATGGCTTCACATTTGTTCAGGTCTCCAAGGACCTGCACCAATAAATGTGAAAGAGACAACAGCAGAATGGCATACTTTCCCATTTCCACCAGGATGAAAAAAATACTCTAAATTAAGTCTAACCTTAAATGTATAATCTGTCCTTGGGAGAAAAAAAAAAAGGATATAGCATCTTCAAGCTCTTGGCATCCCTTACGAGAAAAAATTGGTTCTAAGGGTCTCTGATCTTGTGTTTTAGTAAAATAGAACTGCACGGCTGACTGACAGTTCTGATCTAAAGCATTTACGTTTAAGTTTTGATCTCTCTGCTTTTGATTAAAACTAATGAGCTCATTTAATTCAAAATGGGAATCTCTGATAAGAGAAATAAGGTTGATGTGATTGGATTAGAGGGGCAAATTAAACTCTTAGAGCAGAAGTTTGTGCTTATACAGTGTATTAAAAAGCTGTTGGCGTATTATGGTGTGTTAGATGATGAGAAAAATTTCATAGTAATTCATATTTAATCAGAAGAAATGAAAGTACTAAATATAACATGGCTCTGCTTTTCCCTCGAGTGATAAAGAGCTGTACATTTAAAATGACATCAAATTCATGCTCTCTAAAACAAAAAAATCTTAAGAGACACACTAAAGAAAGGGGCACTGTTGTCAGTTATCACAACAGAGCTGAAATGTCACAAACACAAGACAAGTTGACCACATTAAATCAAGGACAATTCAATATAATCCTTAGCTCATAAACAAGTTTTTGCATTTCTGTTGACTGCATAACAAATGCATTTTAAATACTTAAACACTTTCTACTAGTAGTTTATATGGTTCTCCCAAACAATAGAAGTACAATTTCAAAATATTTTTTTTTGTTCCTTGTTAATTCCTCACTAAAATTGAAATGTCTTTCATCTCCAATAATGCCTGTTTATTGTAAGCTGCTCCAGAATTTTCCCATTAACAGTATTTTGGGGATAAGTTGATTATCAGGGCTAAAAAATAGGAATCATAAAGATTGTGTAAAGAGTACTTCAGTTCTGATGCTATTCTATCATGGTTTATACTGAGAGTCTTAAGTATTTTAAGTGGTTGCAGTTAAGGGACAGAGAAGTGCAGGTGAGAGCTATACTTAGTTGTGAGCAAGTAATATCCCTTCATAAAAAGATATTTCATTAATGCCTAATTAATCACCAATAATTGATGATATGATGACAATAATAATAACATTTACTTGAGAATTCTTGCCTTTGGGTTGTTTAATGTTTTATTGATAATAAAGGCCCTAATTTAGCCTCAGTAATATGGAAACCAAGGCACACAAAACCAGCACTGGCTCAGCTATCCCTGCAGTTGAGGAGAGACTAGGGAATAAAAATCTGCAGAATTTGCAGCCTATTTCAGGGGAGAATTGCTACCTAAGTAAGACTTTGTCTTTTACAAAATACTGACAAACAGTTTTTAAAACAATGTCATCCACTCTAGGGACATAACCTCCAACTCCAGTTGTAGCTAAATTGTGCAAGAAAGAGTTAATGAGACAAATATCTGTTAAAAATTCTATGGGAAAAATAACTTGAAAATGAGACATACTGAGTATATGTATATTTTTGTAATTTCTTTTTTGCTAAATAAACATTTTCTAAATGAGATAAATTGATTACAACACTCTTAGCATCCATCAGTCATTTATTTTTAGTGAGTTCAAGGATTGCACCTGAAAAATAGCTTAGAGGGGATGTATAAAATCTAAATTATGTGTATATGTATTTTTTCTATTCCCTAGTGGAATCTACAAACCCCAGTTTGCTAACCACTGACAACACTCTAGAGCGCTCTTTTTTCATCCGAATGAAATCTACACTGACCAAGCGAGGAGTGCACATCAAATCATCAGGATACAAGGTAAGGGTTGCACTGTAACATGAAATATTGACATCTTGAAATTATGTTCATTCATGTTCCAGGAACACCTTAATAGACAGAGAGAGGAGCTATTTCACATTTGCATATGTCTCATTCCTTTTGTTAAAGAATCATTAATACATATTTCCAGCCTGAGGTTTGGCTTTTGTACTGCACTTCCATGAAATTGATCATTATTATTATAAATGTTGATGATAACAGCATGATAGCCTTCAAAAGAGCAACATTTCCAAAGTAAAGGTATCTTTTACCAAAGAAGGTGAGTCAGAGTAACATCACTTTTCCCACAGTGGAAAATTACTGCACATTTTGTTAGACTGTTAGTAGTTTTTGGGTTGTGTTTTTCCCAGAGAGGTTGGATTTCTTCATGCTGGCAGCATGCTATTTCATTTTGCTGCCATTCCAGCTGTAGGAAACAACAAGCCACACTGAGTACTTCTCCACCATTTTTCTTTCATTGTCTGTCTGAGGGGCATCTGCTGCTGGGGATCATATTTGCTGGATTTCAGACTCTTTTAAGATATGAAAGTCACTTGTTCCTTATCAGCAGTAATCTCATTTTTCTTCAGTCGTATATCGCTCATAGCGCCTGTAGCTATCACTAGCTTTGCAGTATACTAAAACTAGAAGGAATAGCACATTTTTAACATTGTCAACTTGTGGAATGAAATATGTCATCCATTAAGTTTTATACAAGATAAAAGAGTGGTCAAGAAAGTCTGAGAATGTGTGGGTATTTAAAGAAGTTGCTTGTCAATGTTCATTTAAAAGCTTTCACAACCATTTTGTTTCAATTTTTTGAGGAAGATTTAGAGAAGCTTTAAAGTAAAATTCCCCAACTCACTTTTCCCCAAAAATTCTCTAAGAATATACCATTGTGGTTGCTACCTGAGAAGTAAAAATCTAGCAGAAATACCTTCTTTGCAAGCAAGTGACTGTGAGTCCTGCTCTTAGATGGTTTCTGGGTCAAGATGATTAAATTTGTTGCTAGCAGAAGTTTTAAGTCCAAAGCAGTGGTTTCTTAAGGCATCACAAGTTTTGATCTGTGTCCTGTTTAATTGTCAACAGCTGAAAGAATGCACTGAGTACTTGTTCATGCTTACCACTCTAGGGAGATACCAAGACCAGGAAGTGTCTTAGGAGGAAGAAGAATGAATGAATGAATTAATTAATTAATTAATTGGCACATCATGGAGTCATAGAATGGTTTGGGTTGGACGAGATCTTAATGCTCATCTAGTTCAATCCTCCCCAGCCTGAGCAGGGACAATTTCCACCAAGCCAAGTTGCTCACAGCCCCATCAACCTAGCCCTAAACAATTCCAGGGGTGGGATATACACTAGTTCTCTGGACAATCTGTTCCAATGTCTCATCTCCCTCACAGTAAAGAATTTCTTCCTTGTATCTAATCTAAAGCTGCCATCTTTCAGTTCCAGGCTCAACAACCCCAGTTCTTTCTTTTCTACCAACCACATAGGAAAGACATTCCATCCCTCTATAAATATTTTCATGGCCCTGTTGTGGTCTGTGCCCTTGCTGTGCTGGGGACCCCAGAGCTGGATGCAGCACTCCAAGTGGAGATCTCACCATAATGGAGTAGAGGGGGAGAGTCACATCCCCTGCCTTGCTGGCCACACTTCTTTGGAACAGGACACAATTGGCTCTCTGGGCTGCGAGCACACCTTGCCAGGTCATGTCCAGCCTCTCATCCCCCAGCATCCCAAAGTTCTTCTCCTCAAGGCTGCTCTCAATCCATTCTACACCCAGCCTGTATTCATGGTCGCGATTGCCCTAGCCCAGGGACCTTGCACTTGTCCTTGCTGAACTTCAGGTGGTCCACACGGGCCCCTCTCTCAAGCCTGGTAGGTCACACTTCCACCCAGAGTGTGAGCAGCACCACACTGCTTTTTCAGGTCATTGAAATTAAACTAATTCTCATGCTCAGGTATAGTCCATAACTCAGACAAAGTTAGACTGATAGAGAACTTGCTTTGCTGGATTTTTTTGATGCAATAATAATGGGTAAACATAGGGAATTTGTCTGTGGATTTTGTAGTCTCACTTTTTTTGCCAGATGTAGGTAGGAACAAAAGGAAGATGTGTGAATGACTCTGTCATTTTCTTTCTTGGACTCCTGACAATCTAATTTTAGTCCAACATCAGAATAGGACATATAAGGTGGCTTCACGAGGTGGTGTTTTTACTCATTACAATACAATTTTTGAAATTCACAGTAGACCCTTGGCTCAAAAGACATGGTAATGTCTTTCATGTAAATACAATTTAATTTCTCTTAGAATTGCTAATGCCTCATGGCAGCATTTAAAACTACAACTGAGATGTCACAAGTACAGCAAAATTAGTTTTGAAAGATCAGATATAACTTTTTAGCCAGTTTTTCCTGAACACAATTAATGGATAAAAAGTATGATAGCCAACAAGCCTGCCTGTAAATAAAACATTGGGGCTTTTCCAAATTTTTTCATGAAGCAAGTCAGCTTGAGTCAAATTGCATAAACAGTGTACAAGCCGTAGGCAGGTGTAAAAATAGATGTGCAGTTCTTCTGCTTTTTGATGTTTTTAAGGATTTTGTAACTGACAGTATTTAGCTGAACTCAGCTGTGTCCAGCAATATGAATTGCATTCTTACTGTTTTTCAAAAGCTTGGTTATTGGCACTCTATGTTCTATGGAAGGATCATTATCCAACAAGCCCCAGAAAAATAGTACATTAATTTTAGAAGATCTGGATCAAGTGAATGTCCTTTTAACTGAGCTTTAAGAACTGCCGTGTTTAAACCTTCTTGTCAGTTGGTGTATCAGACAAGCATAATGAAACTCAACCACTATAGTAAATGTCACTTTTAGGAATCTTAGTAATTGATTTCTAAAGTCCAGTACTAGAACAAACTTAAGGCCAAAATTAAAAAATATTCATGAGCCTTGTGGATGTACATTTATAAGAAATTATCAACAGGGAAGAATAGTTGCATAACATTAACAAAAATCATGGGAAAAGCTGGCTAAGTTCTGCATCAGAGATCCCTGGAAGTACTTCAGCACTTACTCAGGAAACCCTGTGCCAGCTGGGATCATGGGCAGCAGAGTTCCTGCAGGAAATCTTGGTGGAGTAGGCTGACTAATGAGCCACTGTCTCACACCTTCAGAATACAAGAGAGCACAGAATTTGCCATCTGTAAAATGCAGGGGCTCTTGGCTAATACCTTCCCTTGAGCTCTTGTAAGGAGATTCAGGGGTAACCCCCCTGAATCAGCATACAACCATTCACTGAGAGCAATGTGCTTGGAACTGTTTGTGTTATGAGTCAGATTTTACCTCTCTCAAAGTTATTCAGTTCCCCATGGATTCAGACCTCCAGCAATGACAAATTTTTTTCATCTTTGTGAAGTAGTTGTGTCTTGATTCAAACTCTTGCTGAGCTCAGAACCACATCATCATTTTGCCTTGCTTTGAGGACTGCTGGTGAATGTTTCCTGTAGACAGCAAATGATTGAGGTGGTCCACAAGGTGCTTAATCAATTTTCAGAATGAGTGGTCCCTGCCTTAGGAAAATCACATAAAAGTGAAAACAGTCCAAGAATGAAATTGATTAACCATTCAGATTGATATAGTCAAAACTAATTTTCTATCAAAAGAAATGTTGTAACAAAAAGCATACTGATAAATTTACACATATGTATGCCTCAAAGAAACCCTGCTCTAGACAATTCTGACATGAGATGAACCTGTTTATAGTCCCTTCCTGGGCTGATATAACTAGCTCTGAATTACACGTAAAAATGGAGGTAATGGCCTTTTTCCATGAATTATATTACCTTAAAAGTGTAAGTGGAAAAGTGATGACATGATTAATCCTTCCTCTCTCTTTCCCTTTCATTGTTCCCTAGCACTCTCCTTGAATTAGAATTTCCCATTCTTAATGGTCTTAGGCTCAGAGGTTTGCAGGAAAAGAGTTTACATGCAGTACTAGAGAGTTATTAATTTTTCAGTTAATGAATTTAAAATCTTTAAAAATAGTGAAATAAAATTCAGTCAACTGATAAAACACATGGCAAACAAATAGAAAGAAAAAAATCATAAGTCCATTCACTGCAAAATTCAGAATGTATTACCATTGCAGCTGTTGTCTGAGATACATGCTGGAGAGACTCAGTGTTTGTTCTCCATTGAAAATATAACACATCTTCCTTTTTTTTCATCAGTGAAATATGGTTTTGTATTAAATTTTGATTTTATTTTCATTCTCCTCCCTTTGAGGGTCACAGTTCTGTCCACTTAAAAGTTTTCCCAACTTCAATTTTTCTACTGTCTGACTTACTCAATCATATGTCAAAGCTAATTCTAATTCAAAATTATTTCTTTCAGGTCCAGTGATACATTTTCTACTCTTCTACAGTATCCTATTATTGTTTTGTCATGTTTACTTGCCTGTCAGATTGTGCTTGAATTTTCTTTGTTCAAACTTTCATGACCTGATACTGCTCTCTTGAACAAAGCTTAACTGAGGGGATCAAGAAGTAGTCAAACCATCAAACAGCGTCAGAGTCAGTAGTTGCCAGCTGTTTCCAGCTCATCAACTCATCAGAGGTGCTAGTATACATCCATGCATGCTCCTCTACTGTTTTATGGAACAGCACTCTCATTATAAGCTGTTACAGAAGTGGATAAGCAAACCCAAGGAGATTGCCTTGTGCTTTTACTGTCACTGTGGCAATCTCTGAATGTGGTGTAACCAACATCTGTTGCCTCTCCATCTCCCAGGAAGCTGCCAATTAAACATCTTGAAGACCCATCAGCAGAGTTAAGGACATTCTAGGAAACCTCCAGGCTGTCCCTTCCAGTGGACAGACTGCATAAAAATAAGTAAATTGCTATATTAAAAAAAAAATTGGTTTGGTAAGTTCAGTTTAGAAATTTGGATGGTTTATTGCACATCTAATTTCCGCAGTTCAGTAATGGAGGATGCAAGGTTGGTTAGCTTCATACATCAGTTGTATGAGGTATATCAAAATATTTTAAATAATACGTAAAACTCCAGAAAGGTGTTTTCACAAACTAGTCTTGTAGTCCTCATGAATTCTTTTTTTCTTTTTTTTTCTTCTTTTTTTTTTGACAATGCTGTCTTTCTACAAACTCATTTAAAATTAGACATTCTCTGAGACTGTACTCTCAGATTTGGTATTTAAAATCATAAAGTTAGAATTCTTTGAATGACAGTTTTGAAGATGGAAATCTAAATTTTTTGTTAAAATTTTATGCCTGTCATGGTGCTACTGTGACTCTTTTTCATGCTATTCCTTCCTTTCTTCACTTTTTTTTTTCCTTTTAGAAGAGCTTGAGAAGTTGGGCAAGATTTGCAGATCTTAGTTGAGCACTTGAATTACAGGTTTTGGCAGAATTTAGATTCATTAATCCAAGAGGGCACGAGAGTCAAAAACTGTGTTACAAAGACAAAATTACATTGGACTCGCCTTGTGATACTGTTCTCTTGGTTCAATCCAAAATTGAAATGATTGTTTCTCATCCAAGTGAAAGATTCACCTGGAATTCAGAAACAAGATGTCCCTAGTCCAAAATCACTTTAAGGATCCAATAGATCACTGCAGGAAACCACCTTCCACTTCATGGGGACAGGAGGATAGGATGGAGGAGGAAAGAGAAGGCAGGGAATTGTCTAATGATTGGTACATTTTTCGGGTGTGGCCTGTGTTAGAGACAGATTTCATTCCCTCTTCCCAATGAGGGAATTCACTTATCCCACTTTACAGCTTTGCCTAAATTTTTTGCCTCCCCTTCTAATATTTTCCCCCTTGAAATCTTTTCTGTCAAGTATTTTACTCTGTCCCAGAAAGATATCCTGACCTTTCTGTGTAGGAAGAAAGAAAACTGCAGAATTTAGTACTTTATCACATGGTTACTGCCACACCTCTTTAATTGAGTGAAGAAGGAATAAGAAACCAACATCAGGAAGCATTATGTGAAGAGTTTTCTAAATGTCAGCACATGCATTCCCCAGACTTTTCAGCACTGAGAAGACTTAAAGGTAATTTGTCAGTGAGAAAGAACTGATCGAGAATTCAGCCATGTAAATCGATGACCTTTTTGTCAAAAGGAAGTCTCTTAGCTAGTAAAGATGCAGCATGACTTGAAAAAGAACAAAATACTAATGGGCCAATCTGAATCTTATGAAATATCTACTTGTAGATATAAAGATAAGGTTCAAGAAATAATGGTCTGCAACCAGATTAAGAAGACTGGGTTTCATTCTGGGTTCTTGAACTAGAGATTCTATTAGGAGAGCTCTCTGGAAAAGCTTGGTTCACCCTCAGCATCTAAATACATTAAGTTTTTTTTTTAATACAGTACAACTTTTTTATGTGTTCAGTAGCTATGAATTCCACCTTCTCAAAAAGAAAAAATCAGGGCTGAGCATCTTTTAAATGGGATTTATAGCACTGGTCTACCATCTGGAAAAATTAATATATGTTAGGCATTCATTATTGCAGTAGCACTATTGCAATTAACCAGTTAGTGTTATATAAAAGGCCTTTTTAATAGCAATCTTCTGTACAAGAAAGATTCAAGCTTTGATCATGCCTCACAGTGACTGCAGCTGTAGTATTCCTGACACCTGTTATCAGGATGTATTTCTCCTCAAATATTATCTTAAATGTTTAGGTGGCCTCAGAGTTGTGGTTTGCTCCAAACTGAGTAAAAGGGAAATAAATTCTGAGTTCTGGAAGGAAAGAAAATATAAAATTGAGTAAACACAGATGGCTTTCTGGGAGTTTTTCTTATTTTCATGAATTCTATTATCAAAGTATAAGGGATATAAAAAGATAATATTACCACCAAATTAGCAGTAATTGCCTTTGATTCTGATTTTAAAGCAACATAATTCTGAAGCCTCCTTTTTTAAAAGTCAGTGGATATAACTGTGAGAGAAAACTGTGAGAACAAGATTTATTCTGATACAGAATAAAATATTCAAAATGGACAGAGAGCAGTTTCAAAGCAAATCTGGTATTCTTTCAAGAATCAAGTTACTGAGTCATAGAGACAGAATGTTTGATACACTTTCATAAGCAGCACTAATTATGTGGACATGTGAACTCATAGTGCCGTGTGAGACCCATTGTGGTGTTAATAGCAAAACTCAGTGAGTAGGATGAGAGCAATGAGATCTCAGCAGAGAGGGAACCAGAAAATACCTCTTTTTGCACATTGGGAGAATGGTATTGTGCTCCCAGGTAGGAATGGCTACAGAAAAAAAAGAAGTCTTCAGTCCACTGTGTTTTCTTAAGCTATCCACCAATGTTGTTTACCACTGTTTGCTGTTTATGCCTGGGAATATGCCTGTCATAGGAGCACAGAAAAGAACACAAAGCCAAGATTTGCTTTAGGACAGAGAGATGCTGCTGCTTGCATCTCTGCCTTAATTCACTGTTTTGTTCACATCTACTGCTGCCAGTAGATGTTTTGGCCCACCTTTTTTTCATAATTTAAAGATTGTTTTAGATGTGCAAATGCAGACACTATTAACCTTTTTTATCTCTACCACTTGCAGCAGTTCACAGCTTTTGCCAAAAGTATGCTGAAAAAAGACAATAGACTCATCCATTGATTTCCACGTTTTTCAAACTTCCACCTTTATATGCAGTTCTTACCTGTGCAAAGCAGTATTTTTTAATTGGCTTTTTCCTATTGCTTATAAAATTATTTATATTAAAGAATGTACTTTTGCAACACTCGTCTGAGTCTGGAAAGTGCTAACATACCAAGATACCAAGTAACTTGCCAAAGATAACAATGGCTGTTTGTGTCAGAGCCAACTGTGATTACATGCTGTACTTCATCCTCAGCCTTTCTTCCTAGCGCATGAATATTGTCAAATCATCTCTGTGTTCCAGTGCACCACACTTCATTTTCTCAGGCTAGTACTTCCTTTGTTTTGATGGTTGCCCTGAATACACAAAATGAGATGTCAAAGAAGAAAGTACTCAGACCAGATAGTGTGAAGTTTAGCAGAACTTTCACCAAAACAAACAAAAAACAAGTAAAGTTTAAAAAAATTTAAAAAAAAAGAAAGAAAGAAAGAAAGAAAGAAAGAAAAATATGAACTCCTGCTCTCAACTGGCCTACAACTGACTTTCTTTTCCTTAGAAGGAAAACAAAGCAGTGTACCAGCAGCAACACACATTTTCCTGCTGCTTGGATTTAGCCCAGGGGAGCTTCCTGGGGCTGCCATTCCTGCCACCTTTCTGTGGGAGAAGAGCAGGGCTGGCATCATTCACCTCCTTGTCTGGCAGATGGCTTGGCTCCTTGCAAGCTTTGCAGTTCTTATATCAAAACTCCCCAGACTTATATAGAGACCTTTTTTTTTCCAATTTGATTAATATTTTTTCATATCCATCATAGATGTGTACACCCTAAAGACTTTACTAACTACTTTGAAGCAGTACATGTTATAAGTAAATGTAAAATTGGTAGGGAATCATTATTCACTGTAGCTCTTTACGAAGTGTATTAGAAAATGAAAATACCCCATTTGCTGATGTAGATAGCACCAGTTTGCATCTGCATTTCACTTTCTGCATGAATAGGTGTTTGCATAAGGTTCAAGCCCATCATTTACTCAAAAGCTGAACTTATGTATTTTGGTGTCATATGAAGCAACGTTCTTCTGTACTTACTCTTTCGACAAAATGGGAGAGAAAAAAGGCACAGAGCATTTCAGATATGTCCACCCCCAGTGTGCCATGCATGAAGCCAATAGTTGAACAGGAGCCATCACGTGAGGCTTTCATTCCCTGACTTTACCTGAGGCAATGACTCCTGGGTAGTGATCTGGACACTGATGTGCCAGTTTTACCGTCTAGAACAGAAAATTGATCATGAGTGTTTCAGAGCATGTTTCCCAGAGAGGGTTGCTGTAGTGTAAATATCCTTTTTCTCTACTCTTCAGAGTGCATATTCACCACTATATAACGAAGAAAGTCATTATTGCCTCTGGTTTTGGATGTTTAAGCTGCTTCAGTTTCTTAGTGTTTGAGCATGCCTCTTAATTTGCCTGAAGAATGGTGTGTGGTTGAGCCCATCTGCTTTACCCTATGGAGAAAGCAGAATATAGATGTTTAGTGGAAAGAGTTTGAGTTCCTCCTTTTTACAGCATCATTAGGAAGCTGTCGTTCTAATAATAATAATTCCCATTTGACATCATGGAGGTAAAAAGAAATCACTGCTGACATCAAAAATGAGGTGATATTTCAGCACTATTATCTCACTGAAGATAAAATGGAAGTCTTTATTACTCCCAATGCTTTCAAAGAAAGCTGAGCAAGGCTTATACTGACCCTAAAGCTTATATACCTTAATGCACCTCTAACCAGTATGAAATAAGAAATTTTAATTTTTACTGCTGTATTTTTTTGTCTGTTTCTCCTTAGAACCAAGAACTTTGTGCCTGCTTAAAGGAAAATTATCAGTATCTGATAATAAGCATGGAGAGCACAATTATCTTAATTTTCTCTGTTACTTAAAATTCATAAAAAATACTGCAAACAAATGAAAACACTAAGTCTATTACAAGAAGTGGTAATTTTCTTAAAATCTTCATATTGGAGTCTTTACTGAAAATGCATATAAATTACATAAAGAGGTCTGAGCTCTGAAGAGGTTACCCTGAGGAGGGTTACAAGTTTTATTTCACTTTTTATGGATAAGTATTTTGTTCTTTCTGAACTTCTTGTGCTCATTGCTGTGAGAAGAGCTTGCTATTAAAAGGACACAGATAAGGTCTGTTTCATCAGTGGTAAACAATGTTTTTCACTTTTATTTCTGATAGCACATTAGACCCTCCCATTCCCCTTTATTTTACAGACATATTCAGTTATAATTCCTGTCTTTGTATGTTTGTCCATCCTAAACCAAGGATGACAGTCAGTGACTCTATCCAAATATACATGGAAAAGAGTGTGTCCTACTAATATTTGACAATATTTCTAAAGTTTGACATCTATTCTTTTTTACTGATTTGTTTGTTTGTTTGCTTGTTTTAGGGGAAATTTATAAGAAATATACACTACATAAAATTAAAGCAATAGGATGCAAGGCTGGTGCCTTCAAAACTGACAGTATTACCCCCATCTAAAGGAAGTTTAAGAAATATATATTCTTCCCATGGCTTCATTTTACAGAGTTGGTCACATACTTGCAAGTAGTGCAAGTCTCCTCTGTATGGCAAGAGAAACCTGTTCAAAATGTTTCAGTCTTTTCACAATCAAACTTAAGGAATCTTTGCAATTAAATATGTGGTGGGATCATCACATCATTTTGTTCCAGGCAAATATGTTGATAACATAACACTCACAGCTCATCTGCTATTGAGTTGCTGCTTCTCAGTTATTCTCAGAAATAAGATCTGAATTCTTAGAGGCATGAAAATATTTAATAGTGATAAGCATTTTAAAAATCAAAATTAGTATACCAGTTACAGTGAATTATTTAAATCTGAAATGAACTCTGCACTACCAATGTAAAAAAGCCTCATTCTGTGCACAAATAATTTGGACATTTTCCCCAAGAATTTGTCATGCAAGAGCAAAATGCTCCATTTTATTTCATGTGAACTCAGTGGCCCCTTTCACTTTTGAAATCTTTTGGAAGGTTTGAAGTATTAGATTTCTCTTCTTGGAAATTGTTATCTCATTAGATTTTTCATTAATTTCTCCTTGCTGAAGTGCTCAGAAATGTATCAGCAGCTTTCAGTTCTTGTGACCCTTTGCACTGTTTAAAGACTATGTTGGTTAATTCAGGCCAGCACTAGGCGTAGCATTGTGCTTAGGAGATAGCTAAATGCAGAGCCCTGTTTCACTCAGCTCACAGGGCATCTCTGGGTCCAGCCTGGATCTCCCACAGTCGTATGTCCAGGGTTGGGAATGGGGCACTGGACACATCTTTTCCTGAAGAAGCAAGGAGCTGATTCTCAATACCCAAACATGCATTACGGGTTGTTTTCAGTCACTTTATAGTCATATGCATTCATAAATTTTTATATGGTTGGAAGATGCAGACTTTGATGGTACAAAGCTCATAGAAGAGCTTTAGATCACTGGAGCAACCACAGACAAAGTTTATGTTGACAATTTATCAGCTCTTCTCCGTCAAGGAAAATTGTTTTTTAGTGCCTGCCTATTAGCAATCACATGCATATTATGAAATTGAGTTTTGGGGAGGACAGCCTGCCATCTGTCTTTTCTGTCTTTTTTGCACAATGCATCATTCTAAAGTTAAAACTTTCTGTGCTTTAAAATGATGTAAAATATGAGATGTCTATAATAGAGACACTTGGAAAGAAAAATGTACTAAGTAGAAATGTAAATCTTTATAGACTTTAGAAACAGAGAACTGCTGATGCTATACTTTATGTTTTAGCTACAAATGCCCTCCACATTTTCCACATGCCATAGTGCTGATAATTAATTAATATATATCTCAAGGAGAATGAAAATGTTTCCTTCATAAACTCTCTGGTTCAGGGCAGTTTTTTGTGTGAGTGAAATGGAACCGCAAATGCCTGTTATGGAGAAAGAAAAAGATGTGTGCAGTTTCCTTTTTGTGTTCTGATATGCTAAGATTTTATCAATAATATTGTTTTCCTGTAAAAATATCTGCCTCAGAGAAAATCTGCTGTGTAGCTGTCAGGATTACACCTCTTAGAATATACCTGTGGTGATTCTGTTAAATTGATAAAAACAGAACACTCTGCTGTGTAGAAGGATTGCTGAAAATATTCCGAAGCCCTTTCATGTGTAGCAGCACTTGTATGGCAGTACGTTTATTGTGCTATAAATTCCATCACTGATTTTGGCCATTTCAAATTGATTCTGCAGTAACTGTAAGTAATGAACCTTACAGACAGAGCCAAGGAAAAAAAAACCCAAGCCAATAAACTTGTGCCTGTAGGAATACAAATTGTAGAGTTCATTTAGCCTCAGTTTTTATCAAATCATGCAGTGAATACCCCACAAAGCCAGAAAATGTATCCAGCAAAATATACAGTGCCATAGCCCTGGCTTGCTTTAAATTTAGCCGTTAAACCAGACAGTCAATTACCCAAAGTACATGTTTGTATGAGGTGTCCAGGGGATTTCACCTGAGATTTAAGGAAGGTGCTCCGCATAAGTAGATGAAAGTGGAGAAATTATAATAGAAGTGACTTAAACAGGATAATAAGCCAAATCCTGAGCTGTGTTACATGGTCTAAGCAATACCAGGCACCACTGAATTTCATAGAGGTGTAGATGGATGTGCAGTGAGCTACTAATGACTCACCAGGTCAAAGTATACAAAAATCTTCAAAATTTACATATGTTTCTAGCTTCTTTCCCTTTCTTTACTGAAAAGTTCTACTGGGCTAACAAGATATTAATGATTCCATAGATTTTAACAGGGAATTAATGTGCTTGGTAAAAATTTCCATAGGAAAGTTTTAAAATCCATCTAAAAGATGCTGTTCTAAGGTTTTCACACTAGTTTTCTATAAGAAACCCACTGACCTTGATTTGTTAAATATTGTATACATTTTTCACAATCTTTTAGATCTTTTCAAGTCTTATTTTACAAATAGACCGTAGATCTAGTCCCACTAAACCAGTGGGACAGACATGAGATATAAGTACAGATGAATGTGCATATATGTTCTACCCTCAGTTGTTACATGAAGAGCTAACTTCAGATTTCAGTTCAAATGCAGAAAAGATTCGTTTTCTTCTTTTCTACAGAGCTTTCTTACCAACATTACAGGAGGGAGAAGAAAGCTCACATTTTATTTTCTGTGCAAAAATAAATAAATGTCTGGGTTGGGTTCCTACAAGCCCTGCAGCACTTCCATACATCACAGCTTGCACGCTCATGTATCTTACAGTCTGCATTGCCTGCTGAATTCATTCTATGTGTGTTCTCGTACCTAACTGCATATTTTTCTGAACCTTTGTGCAGTCTGTAAGAGATATTAAATCCTCATTTTGAGATCAAAATGCTTAAGTCGATTCTATTCTTCTATAGGCTACAAGATATTTGTTGTCTAAGACATATTCCTTGCCTCTCTCTATAAAAAAAAGTCTATTTTGTCAATTTGTCCACTTTACAGCAGCAGCCTAAGTGACACACAGAGGAAAAAAAAGACACAGAAACTGGGGCTTTCAGTTAAACACCAAGTATGGTGAAAGCCATAATAAAATAATGAGAGTAGGGAATGCTATTTTTCCTTTCACTCTGCTGGTTTGTGTTGCAATGAAGAATACAATGAGTGAATCCAAAGTCTTGTGAATAGCCCCTGGTAACTAAGAGCAAAGAAATCTTGCTCATTATCTCTACTCCCTCCTGAATAAACATTTCAGCCACCATAAATGAGTGTGACATGAAGGGCAAATGAATGGCTCTCATTCCAGATGAGAAACACTTGAAGCTGAGCAACCTGTAGGTTGTTGTAAGGGTGCAGCTCCTGTGACCACTGGATGATGGGGTAGGCAGACCATTTATTTCTGTGTGACCTAAGATTCACACTCTTAAATGAGAGATTCCCAGCCTTGCAGAGAGAAGTCCTAGGTGTTCAAGCTGACTTTTTGTTAGGACTGCAGTGTGTGAAAAACAGAGCTGTCCTAATTTTTTCTGGTTATTTTATTGAATTACATAGAAAAACTTAGCCAATTATAAGGAAAGGTTCAGTGTGGATTGACAGATGGCATGCAACACCCCTACTGTATTTAATTTATAAATATGATTGATGTGCAGGTAATTTCTTTGTAACCGGTTTTTCCAAAAAAAAGTATTCTGAGTGGTGGGTTAGTAAAAGAAAATTAATCTCTGCATGTTAAACTTGCCAACTTTTGAATTAATTGCATAAGAATGACAAGTAATTAATAAATGTTAAGCAAACAACAGAAAATCAGTGAATTAAAAATTACTAAATTGATTCCAGTGCAGATAAAGCAAGAGTCTGCCATAATACTTTGGTGTAGATTCAAGAACACGAACCTTGTCTCATCAGTTTTTCCTCCCCATTTATTCATGTTTAGCATTTAAAACAATGGTTTATTATGATTTTTACAAATAAATTGCTATCTATAATCTAGCTTGCTGCATTAAGTAGATTATAGAAACAAATAATAGATAGTGGTCCATTTGTAGCTGTCAAGGAGAAGGTCAGAGCTTTGCAAAGGCCATCCATCTCCAAGTGGATAAAAGTTTTTTCTTCAAAGGGAAATCTCATCCCTTGTATGGATGGACTTTGTCTACTAATGAAAGTACACATGGCTGCTTCTCTGGAAGGGCTGTCATGGTGTGCCCCAGCCTTGTCCTGCAGTCCAAGTCTCTGTAAAGCCACTTTTGGGCTTGGGGTTTGCAGTTTCAATGCTACTTTCTTTATCAGGACCATGTGAAGTGTATTTAAAACTGTGCAAATTAACACTGAGAACAGTCAGAGAACTACTGACATTAGATCTTGGCAGACATACCAGAAGAATTTTGCCTCCCTCTTATGATCATTCCTTTTCGTCATCTGGATGTGGAAGCATTACTATTCACCTGCAGAAGCTTTTCTGAAATTTGCAGTTGTAATTTTTATAAAATCAGCTCATATTCCTTACTGTCTATTTTCCCCTTTATACTGAAAATTTTTCATTTAGATTCATATAAGTGTCATTGATGTGAGGAAAGTGAAAGCATATTAGTAATTATGGAAATTAATCTTTTTTGCCTATCTCCACTTTTGCTTTTGTCACAGTTGTGGTATATTGCAGGAAAGCCCACACATTCTGTTGTCCAAGGTCTTTGGGTAGACCCTGTGTGCTTGTATACAGCCAGCAAAAAATTGGGCCATGCTAGGGGAAAGCGTACAAGCATTAAAATAAACAAAACAATTGCTTTTCACTGTGGGAGCACACACCAGACACCATTAGCATAAGCAGAGGAACCTTAACATTAAAGACATTCAAATAATAGTCCTCAGCCTTCTCCATTGTGTGTCCCTGCTTTACTATGTGCAAAACTCAGATCTTTCTACCCATTTAGCCACAAAATTAGGAAGAGTAAATGTAATTTTTTTTTTTTTTTTATTACCTTCAGAATGAGCTCTGGGGCTGCAACCACAGGTGGAGATCTTGAGCAGAACCTAAACATCCCTGTCTTAATCAAGGTTGACTTGGGGAATCCATTTCTGTCTTTACAGACAACAGCATTTTCTATATCTTTTTCTCTGTGTGTGGGAAAATACATTACTATCAGATATTTTGTTTTATCTAGTCCTTTCTCACTTATCAAGTCCTTGCAGAGAATCACCTAAGGTAATTGTTGGGCTGCTAAGAACTACATCAAACAAAACAGTAGGAAAAAAAACCTAAAAGAACCTCTTTATTTCTCCCTGCAAAGAAAGAAATAAAGAAACTACATCTGAAGTATACTTATTTTTAGTTGTCTTTAGTGCAACAAGATTTGGTTGCCTGAAATACAGAGCTGAAATTAACTTTTTTAAACAACATTTTCACCCTTTCTGTTGCCGAATGATGCTGCCATTTTCCACCATCTCCCAATACTCTGATAAACTCCATTGGAACCAATGCAACAAAAGTCCTTTTTTAGGTTTAAGTTTCACTGCTGGCAAAGGCAACAAAATTCTGGAATAGTGAATTTCAAGAGAGTTTGCTCATGGGCAGGGACAACTATTCCTTTACTGGAACCCTGTGCACACTTCAATAGCTAAATGCTTTCAACTTTTTTTAAACAGTATTAAGGAAAAAATATCCTCAAGGCATTATTTTTAAAGGCAACTTCAAACATTCCATGAAGGAAAAAAAATGCAACATGTTTGAACACCAAGGGATTTGAAGTGGCAAATCTGTTAAAGTGAACTGATCTTTTGAGTTTCAGGGTTAAATAAGAATTGACCACAAATTAGGGATGCAGACTACTGAAAATTCTGAGACATTTCAGATTCCTAGCTTGACCAGCAGTAGCCAGATTCTATAAGAAATCATTTATAAATAAGTTAATTATTTTAGCTCGGTTTTAAATTAACTATGTTTCATTTTTTCCTCTGAGTTCAACAAAACCCATTATAACATTTACAAGACGTGCAAGAAAATCCATGGTTCTTAATCTTTTTTACTACATAGACTTAATTCTGCAGTAACTCAATATGAAAAATTTTAGAGTTTATATTTTAAAGCAGCTGTGAAGAAACAGATATGCAAGGGTAAATCTGCTCATCTTGAATCCTTCTGCAAATGGTCTGCTCTGGAGGTCATATCAAAGAGATTCTTTTTCCAGCTTAAACCTGTCTTTTCTAAATAGATCTCAACCTGATCTCATTTAATGCATTGATGTCTGGTTTCTAAGTCATTATATTTGCTGTATTACATATCAAAAGGACTCTTGAGAAATTCCCCCGAATTGATAATTCTAATTTCTTATGTATAGCTACTCTATATTCACTCTGAGGACAGCTGTGTTGTATGCTAAACCACGAATTGTAAAAATTGATCCCTTTGTATGTAGGTTTGTATTAAATTGAGATACTCGATTTTTTTCCTGTTTGTTGCCACACATGGGTTCCTGGTGTCAGTTTGTATTTGGCTGTTTGAGCATATTAAAGTTTTGCTAGTGCTTATGATGTTCTTGCCAAGAGCGCTCTTGCAGCAATCTGCACTAGAACAGTCTTTGTGCCAATTACTTCAAAAAGTATTCAGTTATAAACCCAATTTTTATGGCTACTTTTTCAGGTTGCTGTGTGTTGATTTCATTTAGTTTCTTTTTTTTTTTCCATTTGTTTAATGTTGATCTTCAAATGCTTTTAAGTTTTGCATTATGAAAAGACAATACAGTGTTGATAGAGTTGTTAATAAGACATCTATTAAAGGTTCAAAGGTATTAAAATTAAATCTAATAATTTAAATTAATAATACTGCATATATTTAAAGGATGCTGTTTAAAAGTGGAAAGTTTGGAGTTGTTATTGCATGGGCTTATTATGAAAATGGAAACATTTGCAGTGACATAAAGAAAATAACTGAAAAATTATCATGTGCTGAACTGAAAAAATATAATTATTAACTCAACACAATATTTCTTGAGTTTATATTATAAAGCTGATTTCAGGAGTGTCAGCTCTACAACATATTTTGTTTAGAGAAAAGCAGCTTGCTAATCCATTGCAATTAATGAAAAATCACAACACAGGAAAGTATGTCCTATCATTAACATATTTGACAATGCAAATGTGCTTTTGAAAGGACAGACTTGATCATGCAACTTCTCCTACTGCAATGTACACCAGTGCCAGACTGGACCTCAGAATTTTGACATGAGAGCCATCATGGCAATAAAGACAGATGTGTGCCCATATACAGCACAGAACACTGTGCTGTGCTGTACTGAAGACTAACTGTTTATCTAGTATCCCAAATAAAAAAATGTAAGTGTGTCATATAGCAGAATGAAAAAGCCATAAATTTAGGATCTAATAATGTTAATCTAAAGGATCTATAAATACTTGAGGAACCTCTGATCTGCTGATCATTTCCCAGTCTGTTAAGATTTGATAACTCTTGAAAAACATTTGTGCACTCCTGAAAATGCTTTTGTTTTGTTTTGTTTTTTGAATTACAGCTTTAGGAGTTGTTTATCATACAACAGTCTTCCATTATTCTCACAGAGTATTCTTAAGATAGCCTTAGCCTAGCCAATATAACTTGGGCAATCTCATCTTCTTGTTTTACCTTCACTCTTTTTTGGAGAATTAGAAAGCTGTCCCCATTCCCTTCTCTTTAGTTTATTATCCAGCCAGAGGTAAGTGGGAGATAAACCTTCTGCATCCTGGCATTGAAGAACAAGCAGTTTGTTGCATGTGTGCTCAAAACAGTAACTTTAGCACAGAAGAGATCTGTTCCCTGTAGTGCACTTGAATGAAAGTGACTGTGGCTACTGTGCTTGCTGCTGATCTCAACATTCCCCATATGCAACCAATAATATTCTACTCAGGTCATTTTAGGGATTGAGCAAGTGCTTTGAACTGAGCCTACTACACTGGGTTGTTTCTCACGTGATGCTTGTCTTTAAGCACCAATAAGTTTGAGGTCTCATAAGGATACTTTTTTTTTTAAACCCTTAGGATTAGCCTAAATTCTGCCTGTGACTATTTTAAGCAGTAGAATAGCTTTTGAATCTTATTATTTGAGGGAGTGATAACAGAGGAATGATGGGAAAAGCCTAAAGTGTCTCCAAAAAACTAGTATTGACTTTTTAGCAATAAAATACATCCTGAGACCAAATATGCTGTTTAAATGTAAATACCATTTCCATTTTCAGACTGTCTTTTGCAGGCGTATTTGAAGGGATTTAAAATATACTTGTGGATGGGAAAGAGGCTATTGACCTTGAAACTATGTATGTGTTAGGAATAATGTTCCCCCTCCTTGAAATCCAACTCACATCCTTTGAGTGGGTGCTCAAGACCAAAACTCTGAACAGTGGTTTCACATGGCATTCTTTGCCTAACTCAATCAAGACTGACTGCAAAGATGTTTCTCAGGAATCATAGACTATTGCCTGGTCTTATTTTCATCCACTATGGTTCTGAATGTAACAGTGACAGCTGCACTAAGTACTACTTTTCTTTGTTCTGCTGCAGACTTGATAAAATAGGACAAGTTTGGTGTGTAGATGCAATGTTCTTCATTAAATGGACTACTGTAGTCAAAAAAAAAGACCCCAGATATACAGGGTTTTCAGGATACAAGCACTTTTTCAAAGCTAAAACTGAAGTAACAAATGTTTAAATCAAATAAGTGTTGAGAACAATTACTGTAAGTAGACATGTTATTTGGTTTTGCTGTCCAAGAGAAAAGATAGATGATGCTTATGAAGTTGGAGATGGCTGATGTTAACAAGGGAAAATGATAAAATGGTTACTTCATAGATTAAAAGAGATAGCAAATTTAATATTCATTCAACAGGAACATACATCTACAAACTTTACTTTACATGATGGATGAAACCCATCATGTAAAGTGCACATGGCAAGCCCAAAGTGTCCTCTTTGTGTTAAGCTAAGTGTTTATGATAGAGACTTGATTGGCCTGTGCACAGCAAGTTGGATGCATTTGGGACATCTCAGACTTGCTGCACATGTGGGGTGATCCAGCATGTTACAGTTGTAGTGGCTCATTTCTTTTCAACACCAAAATGTCATGCTCCATGGGATCTCCTATTAGTAATACTGTAGTGGTTATGGAAATGCAATAAGTCTGAGAAGGGGATATGGAAGTATTACAGGACCTGCAGACACAAAGCCTTACTGGACATCTCAGTTCCCAGCTACTGCTGAATGATAAGTATAAGCCAATGATGTCTTCTCCCAAAGCTTTCATGAAGACTGGGAGAGCAGGCTTTGATCTCAATGAGGATGGGGCTGTGGAACCACAGAAACAAACAATTTCCGGCCATGAGAAAATATAAGCAAGTAGAAATGTTGTAGTGATTTCAGTGCGATATGGGCAGGAAAGAAGAAGGGTGTGGTAAATAAAGAAACCTATACTGAAGTTCGGGTCGATAGACATGGTTATATTTTTATGTCAGAAAAGGAAAAACTTTCACATGTCATTGTGTAAATTCCCAGTGTGACACTGGGCTCTGTTTTCCTCTTAGTCCAGAGGAGATTCTGCATCCAAATACTCACTCTTACTTTAGAAATCACCTGAAACCATGTAGGAACTCATTACCTTGCAGAGTGTTAAAACATTTGTCTCACTGGTGTCACAGACAGGTTTTGAGATGCATGGGTGAGTGAGTGAAGGAACACACAACTCTTTGAAAGAAAAATGTGAGAATATGGGTATAGTTTGTAAGATATTTCTTTGTCCAATTTCATCAGTTTAAATTGGTTGTGTTTTAAAGATCTAGGTGTTCATTTTGGAAGTATAAAATAACATCTTTGAGAGACCAAAACAAATATATACATATATATATATATATCCTTCAGAAACAGTTGTTTCTGTAAAGAGGGATAAATGTGTGTGTGAGTTGTTTATAAAACAGCTAAATACATTCTGATGTTTTCGTATGTGATTGTTTTCTAAAAAATTTATTCTACACAATAATTTTAAGACTTCAAATTTAATGTCTCATTAAATGAGCTGGAGGGACAACTTCTGCCAGTGCTGTGGTTTCACACACACAATAAACTGGCATAATCATTTACACAGAGAACAAAAGAAGTAGTTTAGAAATTTGTTTCAAATTGAAGTTTAAGTTTTGAAGCACACAGAGACATTTGAAAGGTGAAATTCACAGATTTTTCATGCTTGCAGGTTTTTATAGCCTCTGGTAATGCATGTCCTTACTCTGACATCACGTGTATGTGAAAAAATGGATGTAATATTTAAAGATATCTTTTGACAAAGAATGTATTTCCATCTTCAGAGGTGAGATTTAGCTTTAAAGGATGGCGAGCAGGTTCCAGATGTGTTTTTCGATAGCTGGGCTTTACTTTCCTTAAGTATTGACAGAGGGAAGGTTTTATCAAGGTCTTTGTGATGTGCTTGTTTATAATGAGTAGACATTAGTAGAGCACATCTAAGTGCATATCACTAACAGATGACTAAAGAGAGCATATGGCAGGGAAAAGAAATATATATTTGTCCAACCAGTGTGGCTTGTTAACACTCCCACACTCATAAACTCATGTGTTTACATGTACTTACAATATTTTGCAAATCCGTTTTCTAATCAGCTAAAAATAAAAGCCAAATAATTTTTTTACAATATTGGAGTGTTAGGCAAAGTTTATTTAGATTTTTTGTTTTAAACAAAGCAATTAAGCAGTACAGAAGATTTTTACAGTATTTGTTTTGCTTCAGCATTACGTCTTTACAGTATATGTGTTGTTTTCATTTCTCAGTGTTAAAAGTTTTGGTGTTGCAAAATGTTTTTTCTTCACCCACCTGCCTATCCAAGGTTATACTACAAGCAATAATATAGATCAGAATAGCCTAAGCAAAATTCTGGTCTCGATCGGGTCACATGGTTTATTTCAACCATAAGATTTCCCTGGGCTTCTATGGTGTGAATCATAGAATCATAGTTGCACCTACTAATAAACAGTTTGTAAGCAAAGTCTCTGGACAGTTAATCCAGTCCAGCTCCCAGCAATATAAAAAAGGAATCTTTTTATTAATTTAATTTAGAAGGTAGATGAAGAAATGATGGGGAAATCTGAACAGCTCTTGACATACAAAGTTTCTGATGATCCTGTGATCAGGAGTACAGCATTCACCCACCTTTTTGCAATAGAGAGAACACAGTATCACTGTCTTCTCTTGCTGTGACATCTAAATGTGCCTGTCTATTCATATGGCATTAGCAGAAAGAAGATAGAGTTTAAAGACTGATTAGGACTTACTTTTCAGAAGGAATCATTTATAAAGGAAACTGCACAGAAGAGCTGCATTTACTTTTTATTTTCAGTAAATTCCTAGCAAATTTTTATTATATATTTACATCTGGAGCCAAGTATTGTCCTTCATAAAACAGTTTATTGTTGCAATTTAGCTTCATTAAAGTCATAATACTGCTTTAGGATATGATAGACTAGTGCTGTGGGATTGAATTATAAAGAGATTAATTTTAGCTACGGGAGATAATTGACCCTATAATTCCTATCACCCCTAATCCCAGTTCAAATGAACCAGCGTTAAAAGTGGCAATACTCACAATATAGACAAGGTCATGACAGTTAGAATTGTTTTTTACTACCAATTAGATTTTCCCACTTGGTGCATTTGACTAATGTTGTCATAGAAAGGGATTTCAGGCATGGAAATACAGTTTCTTCAGAGGCACACAGGCACTGGAACTGATGGGTAGTTTGCTGCACATTTCCCAGAGTACAGAATCAGAATGCAATTGAGGGCTGACCCCTAAAATTTCACTTCATATGGGAATTCAGAACATGTTTTGATCCATGGTGGAATTAAGAACATGCTAAATAATTTGAATCTGGAAACAAATTCTCTTGAAATTCAACAATGTTAATATATGGTGGTTCTAGCAGGTTTGGAACTGTCTCTTGGGCAATATTACATCTGAAGTCTATTTCAGATGAAGAATCAGAAAAAAAGTGAGGTAGTGCCTGAATAGAGAGTTGTTCAAAAACAAATAATTTTGATATTTAGCTGCAAATGACATGAAGGTTTAGAAAAATACAAAGATATATATATGATATACTTTAAAAATTCCCTGAAGTGTTCATGCCAACTTCAAACATACTAGCATAAGGACTCTTACGAAAAAACAACAGAAAAATGATACTTTTGCATAGCACGTTCAGGATAAGATAAATTTTCACATTTTTACCAGTTATCCATCAGCATTTTTCCAAGCATTTACAGATTTGAGTTTTGCAGTAAGCTGAAACTGCATGATAAAAAGAGACAGATAATGATAAAAAGCAGATGTATATGCAATCCTAGCTCGAAGGAGCAAAATATACTATTACTGCCCCTCCTGTGAAGTTAATCCTATTTCTTTTAGCTATTTCTTCATTAGTTAATGAGGTTTTAAGAAAAAGAAATAATTAAAGTGGGTTTGAAATGCTGTTTTTGCATCTTTGCCTTTAGGAACTTTTTCTAATATTCATAGAATAGTTTGTCCTTGAAAGGTGCATTAAGTGTGAGTTTAGGCAATAGTTACTTTAAACATGGGTGGTCAGAAACCTATAACTGAAATGGCCATACACAGCAGCTAATCACTTTCCTCATTCAGATTCACCACACTGGCTAGGCTCAAAATGTGCAATAGTTGTGAAAGGATATGTTTCAATTATTAGGTCAAAAAAAAGAAACAAATTTCAAGTCTTACATCACAGATCTATTAGCATGAATTGGATTTGAATTTGGATGCACTTTGTGATTGCAATCTTAAAAATGACAAATTTTCTTCTCTCTCACTTTATATTGTCAATCTCAGATCAGAAGTAAAGAGTTTGTTTTCTATCTTTGTGAGATGAGTATCAGTGCACTTATTACCCCTTTTTTGTCACCTCCTCTTGTGACCCAGGAATCGACCAACTTCTCTGTTGACCTCTGGGTAGGGAGTCTGGGATGACAGAGAAAGGGGCCCTCATCTCCTGGAAGTGTTCTCTTAATGTTGATGTGGTACCACATTCTGAGGATGAAAATCTGTGACAGCCTGCAAGTGCCAATTCTTGTGCCTCTCTTATCCATGAGTATAGGAACTGCCGTTTGCATTTTCATTTCAATATGCTGTATTTATATTATTTTACTGGATAAAACAACCCCTTTATTTATACGCAGAACTCCTGAAGGAGTAAAACTGGAAGTGGTGAATTATTCTTTGCCCAGAATTTCAGTTTACTCTACTTCAGGCAGCATTCTTAGAAGGAGGATACAGTTCTTACAGATGCTATTGGATCTGAGCATCTTCTGGTATTATCTTGTGCATATGGAAGAAAACCACCACCCCCAGAGCTTTCCGTACATGCCTAGTGCACTAGGCAAAGGTCTTACATGTCTACCAACTCTTTAACTATTTTACTGTGGATGCAGAAAGACCATCCTGCACCTGAGCTCACAGATCACCTGTAGGCTGTAGCTGCTCAATTTGCCAACCACAAAGAAGAAATTCAAGTGAACAGTGTTTCCATGGTGTAGGTGACAACCAACTCAATGAAATACATTATGTTTCAAAACTGCTGGTCTTTCTTGTGTCATATTCAATTTCCAAATATTATAAAATGGTCACTGTATTAATTTCCAGCTTCATTATTTCAGTTTTATCCCACTCTTTCTTTTGTTGAATTTCTACTTCGTTGTTGTTGTTGTCTTCCTTCTTTGTTTAACAACCACCACAGTAAAAATCAACACCATAGCAGTTCTTAGGTTTTTATTTGATAAATGTGGAGCGTTTGCCTGTTATGTTCTTTTTGCCATGAGGACGTATAGGGCATGTTGACAGCCAATATTAATAAACTTAACAATGATACTGGCAGTTACTTAGTACAATTTTAGGCAGTGTTAAGTGATCTATAGGGAACAGTAAAGCTATCCTTTAAAAGAAACTGATGTCACAGTTGCTTTCAGAATTCACTGGTGTTTTTTATTGTTTTTATTTTCCAGGTGATTCATATAACAGGCCGGTTACGTCTGAGAGTATCACTGTCACACGGACGGACAGTGCCCAGCCAGATCATGGGACTTGTTGTCGTTGCTCATGCTTTGCCACCTCCTACAATTAATGAAGTCAGGATTGACTGCCACATGTTTGTCACTCGTGTGAATATGGACCTCAATATCATTTACTGTGAAAATAGGTACAGCCTTTAGATCCTTTACTTCTTTGTTTTAGTTGTGTGTATTCTTTGTTCTATGGGCTTGGCAAGAAGTTTTGAAAATTTTGACTTTTGCAATGTCATCCTGGTGTTGTAGGAGAGCATTGAATTCACTCTCATCATCGCTACCTTCATTTTTATTACAGCCTTAGAAGATAAAGGTAAATTTAATACTGTAATTTGCAGGATGTCTTATGGAATAGGGGAAGATACACCAGGAAATATTCCTCTAAGCTTTCTCTGCTTTTTACAATCTTTCACCGTCCCTCTCACAGGCAAGATTTGGGACTAGACAGACGTTGGTCTGACCTGTATGCCTGTCCTTATGCTCCTCCATCCTCCCCTCCACAAGTTTTTCTGTATGAAGTTTTAAAGTTTTCCATTTTTGAACTAATTTGCAGATTACAGCTATCATGCTCAGTGTTTAATGGAACAGAAGCACAGATGGCCTGGATAGTAGGCTAGAGAGGTGGGATCTGTTGCAGTTAGAGGTGGGAAAACTGTAGAATAAAATTGGTTAAGGGCATACTGGGAAAGACAGCAGTGAAATGGGAACAGGTGATGAAGAGTTGGTTGGGGGGGCTGTGTTCTACTTGATAGTGAGGAGTGATCTGGGAAGGTGAAAGAGAGATTAAATTCAGCTCCTGCTCCCTGGGGGCTGGGTGCTCGTGGCACCGGGGGCTCTGCGTGGCAACCTATGATGGCAGGACATGGCAGCCAGGGCCCATCCCACCACCCCAGAGGGGAGCTGGACAGCTGGGGAGCGCAGGGGCCGCTCCAGCCCCTGGCACTGGGCATCTCCTGAGGACAGGCAGTGGAGTGGGCTGGGGTCAGGTCAGGAGGGCGATGGCCAGGCAGGGCTGTGGGGAGCTGGGCATTGACAGGGACTGCCATGGGGGCCTGGGCTGTGGGTGGGGTGGGGGAAGGCCTGGAAAGCAGAGGGGCTGATCAAGACCATTAAGACTGCATAGTCCTGATTTTGAAAAATCAAGATATAATCCAGGGTACAGGTATTTAGAGCAGAGTGGAAATATCTGAGAAGGAAATTACATGTAATAAGTTTGGGTCCATTGATGGAAGTCTGAGGTATGGGGAAAAGGTTGGAAAGGAAGAAGGAAGGTAATGCAGCCAAAAGAAATTTTGTGAAGGGGACATCATCAAAAAGTGGAAGAAACAAGGTGACTACTGCAAGCTTTTCTTGTGACAGCAATGATGGCATATTATAAATTGAGTGGAAGCTCTCTGATAAGAGCAATCCTAATTTTTCAACTATAGTGGAATACCTGTGATCAGGATAGCACATCAATATAAACTTTTATTTAAAAGGACAAACTCAACTGTTTTGTTGAATCAGGATCTTAAACAACTTAAAATAATCTTGGATTTCAATTACGAGGTTGTCTTTGCTGCCACATTAAAACACTGCTGCAATACTTTTTTTAATAATATTACTTTACTATTAGACAGAACACTTCATCTACACCTCCAAAGCATTTTCTAAAACTGAATATATTATTCTCATTTTTAAGCTTGGAAAAACTGCTTCGTGGAAAGTGGCTTGCACAAAGTCACAGAAAAAGTGGACAATGGCATTAAAGCTTGGGCTTTTTGCCTGAGACTCTACCCAGTGAGTATCCAGATGCTGTATAATCTGGCAGCTGGCAAAAGAGCTCTGGGTGTTAGGAATACGATCTAGAACAAAACTTTTCCCTAAGTCTTTGATTTCACTGTGACCTATCTAGGTAGTAATGGAAAGCTGCTACCACTGCAGAGTTTTTCAAAGGCCTCTGTGAAGTCAGTTGCTGGTATCTATCCAGTTCCTAATGAACAAATTCCCTTTTAACAAAATCACCTGCACTTACTGCTGCCTTTATTGGCAACCTCCATAAAAAAAGCCAGGAATCAAATAGATGTGAAAAATGAACTGTTCCATCAGGTCAAGAATGATATGAACTTTTAGGCCAAATTAGGAAGATATATGCTTTCTCTGCTGTGAGTTTGGCATTTTTATGAGCCCTTAATTGTATATGTGGGGTTTTTTTAATTAAACATTTTTCTCAAACCTTCCCTTTATATTCATGTAGCAATAAAACTTTCAAATGCCTGAGAAAGACATCACTGAAAACTGTAAAATTCATCAAGTGAGGTGCACTGATTGGTAATCACATAGGAAGGGCTGATAAGACATGGTAAACTGTGGTAAGACACCAAGAAAGTGTTGAGTTTATTAATGTTTTTCAATTTTAAGCTGAAGGCAATATTATAAAGCAACTTTTCCTTGTTTGTTATGGATTTTATCTCATGGTAATACAGAATGCATATAGTGGTACTTGAATGTATCCTACAATAATTCCACTTTAAGCCTCTGTGTCATTGTTAAAAATCTGTTAAAAATATTTTATAAAAGTAGTTTCAAACAGTAGAAGTACTTCTGCCAGTGCTGGGAGGTGAATGTGATCTCACTGATGCAGCAGGATTTCCACTCATGGAAAATGAAATAAAACTGAAAGAACTTGGATTTCATAGCAGCTACAGTGCAGAATATGACTGTAAAAATGAAATTTAAAAAAAAAAAATCCAAATCAGAAGATGGGAAGGAATTAACAGAACAGCTGATTGAAGCTGTCAGATTAATTATCTGGGTGTTTGCCAAGGCTGTTCTCTGAGTCAGGAACGTTGGGATCGCTCTTCTGGGATTATAGAAAAGGAGATAAGTATCCCACCCTGAATATATGAGCTTGACTCCTGGCACTTGCGGGCAGCTACGAAATTCTTTGCAGTGCCACAGTAAAGCAAGCACAACATTGATGAAAACAGAGAAAAATGGATCCATGCTGGGCAAGCTGTAAGCACTATTTATGGAGCAATGGGGAGTTACTGGCAGCTGCAGGGAGTATGGAGCAGAAGCCATGCCACTTAACCGAAATGAATGCTCACAGTGGACCATTGGATCAGCAGGGGTGGAAGGAATAGTACTCCTACTTTTCCAAGTGGTTGCCTGCTTGAAACAGCAGTGAGCAGGAATGACATTACTCAAGTCTTTGGGTGCATCTTGTTACTTTCCTCGGAATGAAGAGATCTCCTTCGTAATCCTGGACTCAGTGCACAAACTAGCCAGACATTAGCTTCCCTCTGAGACAACAATTGTTAGCTAGTATACTGGGTATTTCTAAAAATTAATAGTTTTCTCTGAGAGTGTAAAATACGGGCGTAAAATTTTGCTGCCGAAAATGTGATATGTTAATCTGTGTCTATTTTGCAAATGTAGGATTTGTGTCATCTAAGATTCACCATCTAAAATAATCTGGGATTTCTTTATTAGTCAGTGGAGTGAGAAAAGCACCTGCAGAGGAAAAATCATCTCAGATGGTGATAAATAACTAAAAGCAAAATGAGAGACTGCTGCTAGAGTGCACGATCAGTCTGTGTGTTTTCAGAATCAACTGTTAAGGATTGAAGACCATTTGGAGAGAGACAATAGCCATTTTAATGTGGACTATGATACCACATCTGCTAATATGTGCCCAAAAAGAAATAAGCACATGGCAGAGGTTTGGCTTGTTGGCCATGACAGTGGTTGTCAGTAGATCCTTCAGATACGCAGAAGCAGTCTTGTGTAGCAAACCTCAAGCCTACAAATGTGTGCACAATTTCAGCAAATTCAGCAAAACACTGTGCCATATACCTACCTTTAAATTTCAATCATATTAACAGTCCTGTAAGTCAGTGGAACCATTGATCTGCTCAAACACAAGCCTATGCATATGTTTTACAGGACCACAGGATAGTGGCCTGTCTAGAGATTGCCCCTTTCTACTAGGCTGGCAAGGTGGGATTTCGTCTCCGTGATTTTATCATAGAATGTACCACAATCATCGCAGATTATTTCAAACCCTAAAAAAATATTCTATGGCTAGAAAACAGACATAGTTTCAAACGCTTACGTGAGCAGGACATTTTCCAATTTTCTTTTTAAATTCTGTACTGTGTTTAAGGACATTGACACCTTGACTCTCCACGATATGAGTTTACACACACACACAGACACAAGTGTACAGACACACGCACACAAAGGTCTGCAGAATGGATTTTAAAGTTTCTATGTGCAATAAACAACAAAGTCCCAGTTGAAAGGGCCCAGAGTGAAAGCTGAGCTCCCAAATGAATTAGACTAAAAAAGATAACACCCTGAGGCATCTGTGTGTCTCAGCATTTAAATTATATCCCTTGAAATATGAGTTTGGACTTAGTGCCAAGAAATGGTTGAAGAGCTTTTTCATGAATATACCCAATAGAAGACCAATCTGTTGAAATGAAATGTGTCTCTAATCATTTGGTATAAACATAACATGTTTCTACTTTATTATGTAACCTTGAATCATCTTAGTCTTTTAATGAGGATTCTGGATTGTCACTAATGCTTTACAATTTCATGGAATTATATTGTCCTGGTGTTATGCTACATGGAGAATATGCACTAGAATTTAATTTTCCACTTAGTTAAATAGATAAAATAACTTCCAGGTTTCTTTAAGTTTTTTTCTTCTAAGGCCTTGTCTCATTTGTACAGATATTCCGTTCAAATTATATAATGCTGAAAAACTTTTTAGCAGATTTAACTTTCTGAGTCATTTGACAATTCTTTTGTTCTTTTCTTTCTTGAATTATAGGCTGTATGTTCTTTTTCCTTTTTAGGATTAGTGATTACATGGATCTGACCCCTGTAGATATTGTAGGAAAGAGATGTTACCACTTCATTCATGCTGAAGATGTGGAAGGCATTAGACATAGTCACTTAGACTGTAAGTACTTCCATTTTTGTGAAAATAATCTGGTACAACAACTGATTGCTCCTAAACTGTTATTTATATTCCACAACTGGGATCTTCATCTTACACCTGCTTTTTTTTTTTTTGTCAGAGGTTTTCATAGAGGATGGTTTAAATGTAATTCTTTGTGTGATTTATTTCAAGTCATTTTATAGACATATAAGACCATTTAAATATGTGGAAATAAAGCATTATATTTTTATTACTTGAATTTTCAGCAGCCGTTAATTTACATGTATTATGCATTATTTTAATTCTTAAAGAGGTATTGCTTACATGAGAAACTCCCTCCGTGGTACAGAATAGGAATTCTTCTTCTTTGAGGATTTTGGGTTTTTCTGAGTCATAACATGGAGGACAATAAACTGCAGCATAATTGGGATTTCACCAGATTTTTTCATACAGAACTGAGCTGCAGCTCTACTAGTGCTTTTACCACTCCATGTGTTAATATCTAAATGGCCCCATCCTTATAGCATCTAAGTCCCTGTTATATGCACACTGATAGTATCTGATTAGCATAAGGATAACAGAAGTACAAAAATGTTGCAAGAGACAAACCTTACCAGAGAACATGTGCAGTGTCTGTGTATGGGGGAAGGGAGGTTCAGCATGATTCCTTGTAATTAAACTCTTTGTATTCCTCTTACTAAAAGCCATAGGGCCTAATTCTTTTCTTGTTGAGATCTGTTGACTTCAGTGATGGGGCTCCTGATTTACCCTTGTGCTAAAAAAGACTTATGCCCATAATCTCTAATTTATCTATGCCTGCAGTGAAGCCAGATAATTCTTTGGAAGTTTCAGTGACTGACTGCATTTATGATTGACTTTGGTGTTTTTCTTAATGCAGAAGATGATCTGCAAACTGCTTCTTAAATTCAGAGTCACAGATTTGAATAACTCTGCTGCCCCTGCATCATGTCCTACTAACATTTCCTAACAAAAGGGCAGCAGCCCAAATGCAGCCACATTTAATTAGATTTTACAAAACCCTATGACTACACTAGAAAGCAGAAAAAAATGTTCCATCCCAAATTACCTTGCATGATCTGCAAGGGAAGATAGGAGGATAACTCTGACTGGAGTTTCCAGGAGAATAGGGACAGCTTCTATAACAACATATGGCAGCCAACAGCAGTATTAGGCTGTGTAAAGATTTCAGAAGTTTCTAGAATGTAAAATGTGCTTGGCATAAAATCAAGTTAGATATATTTCTGCAGAAAAAAAATAAAATCTACTATCCAAAGGGATAAACAAAGTAATTTTGTGTCATTTAAATGTTAAGCATTTAATATCCAGGAGAATATGTCAGTTGCTGAGAACTGAAGAAACAAATTCAGAAACTCAAATTCTTGGTGCTCTTGAAACTGGAAGTCAAAACTGACAAGTTGCACTTTCACTGCACTATCTGGCAAAGGAAATAAAAGATATTTATGACTCAGATTTACCATACCACCTGGCACAGATGAACATCCCATTTGAAAAAGACCTTAATCTTCTGAATGACCACTTCTCTCTCAAATAGGATATGTTTTATGAAACATTAATCTTCAGAAAAATTCAAGATCTATGCAGAGAGTATGAGTGCAGTGTGGTCCAGTATATAAGCACTGGACTAGGACTCAGGAGACCCTGAAGACAAGAGTGACTTCAAGAAAATCACTTCAACTTACTGTATTCCTGCTCTCAGTGTATGTCCAGTTTAGCTGATTGGATTGCAAACTTTACAAACACAGGGATTTCTCTCACTATCAACATCCAGCATAGCAGGGCTCACAAGCTTGGCTGTGTGGCTACAGCATAATTATTCTTGCTAGGCTAGTTGGTTTTTTTTCAATAGACAGGGCTGGTTACATCTTTTATGTATATTTGTTTTCTTGCCTTATAGGAACAAGATGGTCATAGAATCATTTAGGTTGGAAGGAACTCTGGGATGTCATCTAGTTCCATCTAATACTCAAAACAGGATCAATACTAATTCAAAACAAATTTTTTAGCACTTTGTCTAGTTGATGTTGAAAAACTTCAGATTCTCCACAACTTCTCTGAGTCACCTGTTCCAATTATCTTAATAAGTGTCAGTTATCCTCACTGGGATTTTGGCATTTTTTTCCCTCCTATCCAGTTGGAATTTCCCTGTTTTGATGGTGCAGCTCATGGCTCCATCTTTGGAGCTACTACTCTTATCCTGCTTGCAGATATGCTGCTAGGTTCCCCTGAAGTCATCTCATCTTCAGGCTAAACAAGCCTGGTTCTAAAGCCTTTCCTCACAGAGGAAGTACACCAGCCGCTGGGTGTCTTGACAGACCTCTTCTGAGCTCACTGAAGTTTATCAATATATTTCCTGTGCTAGGAGCCTAAAATTAGATTCCAGATGCAATTTAATGAGTGATGAGTGAAGGGGGATAACGACTTTCTGTGCTCTGCTGGCTATACACTTTTTAGTACAGCCCTGCTGATTCATGCTTAGCATAGTGTCCAGCAGGACCCCCGGGTCCCTTTTCACAAAGCAGCAACCCAGCCAGTCAGTCCCAAGCCTGTAACATAGCAGGGAATCCGTCCATCCCAGATACAGGACTTTGCATTTGTCTTTTCATGTTTAAACTCATGCTCTTTATGAAAGATCTTCAAGTTTAAATTAGTCTTGGGAATAACTGGGAATAACATCTGGCAACTATAAGTTCTGCAGAAGCCAAAGTGGTTCATATCTTTGCTCAGAGAGATGTTCAACTTCTAGCATTTGACAATAAAAATTGTATAGAAACCAAGAGAAAAAAAATTGTAGAACTCCAAAATACTTCATAGGAACTTGCCAATCCTATAAAGTCAAATTCAAACCAAACCAGAAAGAGAAAATCCTCCTGGTTTAGTAAAACTAGAATTAGAGCTAAAATTCATGAACTGGCAAATACTGGCTGTGGAAGGTGGAACCCAGCAGAACTGGTTCCCCAAGACAGAGAGCACAGTATATTTGCCAGTACAACATAGGAAATAACTGCTTGAGATCACAATGAAAAAAAAAAAAACAAGCAAACCAAAAAAAGCAGATTTGTGCAATATTTTGAAGAGAACCTGGAAGCTAAAGTAATGGATAGAAAGCACTAGTGAGAAAACAAAACAGGACTTGAGAAAGTAGCAAACTGAAAAGGTTGTGTTTGATGGAGAATGCAACCAAAAATCTTGGTTTATTTTTACAGAAGATAAAATAATTTTCAATTATTAAAACAAGAAGAAATCCAAATTACAATTGTAGATTTAAGGGTAAAAGAAACACAAGTAAAACTGCTATTCTGCCTATTTACTGACAACATATCATAAGGAAAAAGTAAGACCACCACATCCTGCCTTCTCATCCAAGATATTCAAAGATATCAAAGAGAAAAACAAGCAAAAAAGAAAACGTTGCACAAAATCACGCAGAAAAAAAATGAAGAGGGCTGTTGATGACTTTCAGATCATAGCAGCCCATTAGAAACTTAGAAAAGCAGGCCTTGTTAACTCTATCTCAGATAAAAGAAGACAAAAGCAGTTTCAGGAATGCAACCATAACAAGTATAATTGTGAAGAAGGTCTGCAAGACTATAGCAGTGACAACAGGCTTTTGTAAAGGAACTACTGCCCTAATGAAAGGTCAGTTATGGTCACTGGAAAAGCTTTCATTGGCTTCAATGGACATGGGGGTTATGCCCTAAAAAAGCAACTTTTATGGACTAAAATTCTGAGCCCAGTGAAGTAAATAGCAAAAATACCATTAGGTTCAAAATTTCTATTAAGAGATTTATGCTAGTTATGCCTTGAATCCCTTTTGAATTAATAAAACAACATTCATACTCTGCCTGCATTTATAGTAACACCATAATACATGGCATGATAACATAAGCTATAGAAACATAATTTTTTTCCAAAGAGAAAAAAAGTTTATGGCAATTGTTTCTCTTCTGTTTCATTCAAACTGAATGATCATGCTTTTTCACAAATCTCAGCCATTTTTTTGGTGTTATAATTCTACCTTATTAAGCTCTTTCCTGTTTTAAAATGGTTCATGGTTTCAGGAGTTTGGGAATCTTCTTATTTGTTCATCTTTAATGGTTGTTGAACAAATTGCTGGTAGAATCATTATATAAATCAAGTCTCTCTCACAGACATCATAATTAAAATGTTCTCTAGTCTAACAGCCTGTACACTTCCAGTATCATGACCCAGCTGTTGGCTCAGCTAGCATACAGAAACTGGCTAAGATGCAACAACTTTTGTTTCAATCCAAATCCTCAAAAATTACAGGTCTGGCTGTACCCTGGCACAGATACAGTCTCTAATCCTAGTTCTGTAACAGAGCTCTTCATTAGGTTACGTGCCATGAAAGAGTTGTAATTGAATGTTTTGTGTTTCATAGTTATGCATCTAGAACTAACAGCCTAGAAAGACTCCTCATGGGGTCTTGGGTGGTAAAGTTCTACTTTACCACTTGTAAGAATGGGGAAGGTGATAGGATCCTCTCTACTTACCACTGCATAAAAGCATTGCAGGACTGAAGTGTGTGTCAAGCATAGGGCAGTTCGAACACTTTCACCAAGCCATGAGTCCCTGCATGAGTAGAACTGCCCTTGTTCTTATGACATCAGTGACAAAAATCCCTCATCTTAAAGCTAGCAGGATACATTTGATGTCAAATCAACACCAGAAATCAAGGAGATCAATAAAATTACTGTTGTATCAGGTCTTAGCACTCTCTATAGAACATAGCAAGGGCAATTGCTGCTCTCGGGAGTACGATGCTGTGCATATGTGCTTCCCTTTTTCTGACACTGTTATCATTCAGAAGTCTGTAACAGCCCTTTTTTTAAAAGTTCATTTCATGCTAAGAATGAGTGGATGTCATATGCTGTAGGAGTATCTTCTATTTAATTGTAAAAAATCAATGGTCTTCATTGAACATCAAGTACTTGATGCTACTGTTCAATGAAGGTCATTAAGAAAGCAGCAAGGAAGGATAAAAGTCAAGACCTTGAAGGCAACCATGAATATACTTTTGGGCAAATATATGATATCATGCCATCATTTTAAAATTAATACATTGATTGCAAGAACACTGTCACAAGTACATACGAATTGGTATTGGTATATAATATGTGCTTTTTCATTTTGAAATCCTAATTGAGGTCTGAATTCAGAAACCTGGCTCTGACAAAAAAGATACTGTTGTCGTCAGCTATTGCTTAGAAAATATCATCCTCTTCCTTCAGGATTTGATTTACAGCTATAAGAAATACAATTCCTCAGGAACAGTGAGCCAGGGCAGTTCATTTCCCATAAAGCAAAGGTCTCTGATGAGTATGTTTGGTAGCACTCGCTCTCATCTACTTTATCTGGTTTCCAGTGGTTAGAATAATCCAGTCTTTCTGAAAATAAAGTATTCCACATTCACCTTTTTCATAGCTCCCCTATTTTTCAAGGAATATTACCCCCTCAGTCTGCTTTTAAATCAGTTATATATTCATGATTTCTTTTATGTATGTTCAGTAGAAAAAAATCTATTGCTCTACAAAATATTGCTTAGTGGTTTAGCCTACCAGCTGTAGTTGAACTAACCCTTTTAACTTATGCACATCAGTTATAATTTTTTATTCTCTTAATAACCTCAAACACATGAAAAACAAATAGAATGAGTTGATAATTTCTAACAGTAAAATACTTCACATATTTTGCTATCATGCTGTGGAATAACTCTGCAATGTCAAGTAGCTCACAATTAGTAAAACTGTAGGGGGAAAAAAAGAAGTGTTTTGATCCTGAGGAATTTTTATTCTAATCAGATCGAAATTTCAATGCTCTTGTAGTGCTTAATATCTTCAATAACCAAAGAAATCAAACTGATTCCAATGTTAGGTTTTACATTCTGGGACTGAAATAAAATGCTAAAATATACAAATGAATCTCATGTTTGTACAAGTTTATTATCATCACTGGAAAGCAAGATTGATTCTAAATTAGGCTGATAGAATGTCAGGGGTTTAGCTATTTCTTAAACTAAGTCCAACTGGCACCCTGATGACAGCCTAGTATATGTTGTTTTCAAAGTATTGCAGAAGTGCTGGTCTGACTACCTGCACAATTTTTCTCTGTGTCCATAGTAAAGGCCTGCAAAGATTTCTGTGTTGGACACTGGCACCCTTAGTCCTTTTGGCTGGAGCTGGTGGTGATACAGCAAGATGAGGGAACAGGAAATAAGAAACTGGAAGAAATGGAAGCATGTAAAGAAAATATTTTTTATTTTCATGCAAGGCAAAAAAGGATCATGGACTTTGGTTTTAGCATATACCTAGTGTTTGTTTTTCAGTCCTAATGAATCTTAAGGTTACTGCACAAGAGTGTGTATTGTCATGCCTTTTAGCCCTGCTTTGAAATCCTGAAGATGTTGTGTTTGCTCCTGCAAATTCTTCTTTGGGTTACATGAAATATTGGTCTGTCTAGCCTTATTTCTTTGTCTGTTTTTTTGAACAAAGCCAGGTACTTTAGAAGAAGGGGAAAAACAGTCTGCAGTATGCAATTATGTGTGCCTTGTACCCTTGTTTTATACACTATTAACTCATGGCTCGCTCATTTCTTGACAGGTGATGCTTACATTTTTGTGTGTGGAGGACAGTTGTTACTATTGTAATATTTGGTGGTTTAATTATCTATTAACCATAAAACTACTCAGAAATCATTTTCAATCCCAAGAAATTTCCAATCTTTGTAATATTTTGTGCCTCAGTTTTTCAAATGCAAATTTCTCTCTATTGGACAAATTTTTTCTGTATGTAAAGTAAATAAGTGTTTATCAGGAGAATCTGCTCTTTGGGATAGTAAACAAACCAGAAAACTCAACAAAGATAAATCTTTAGGCTATTTAAATCATTAGCTGCTAAACCTAGTTGCAGAATTTTGCCTTCTGTAGCTTAGCAATATCCAGTTATTCTGAAAGATGCCTCAGACATTATTTGCATCAATAACCCTTTAACTTAATTCCTGATGCTATTTGATGCTATTTTATCTTCAAATTAAATCATGATACATCATACAATACTGATTTTGTACATTTCCATTTCAGTTTGTAGGCTTTCAATTGTGTCTTCCATAGCTCATAGTTAGTTGAAATTTGCACCCAAAATCTCCTATTTTGACCTTAGAAGTGTACATACAGCTGCATATAATACATGCTTATAGTTACTCTATAACTCCGTAGTGCTGCATATAATACATGCTGCATTAAGTAGTTATAGAGTGAAGGTTGTGCTCTGACTTCTGCTGGTAACCTCTGTGTTTTCCAGATTCTCTGTTAATAATTTTCTGGGGTCTTTTTAAAGTTTTTTTGTGCTCAAAATTTCCAACCCCAAAAAGGAATTTAGATTTTGGTATTATTCTTGTGATAAATTGCAGGAGCATATGTTAAATTGCAAAGCCGTGGGAATAAAGGACATTATTGTACATGTCCAGCAGCTCCACCTTCATTCTGTCCACTAAGCTATTTCAGTGCTTTTTGCTAGAGGATGTAAATGTATGCCATTTTAAAAAAGGACAGAAGTACTTTGGTCACATATCTTTCTACCTTCATCGTTGAGGTTCTCTCCAAGATTACCGAAACCAGAATTTTCCATCACCCTGTAGTCTAAATCAGAAAGTGTGTTGCCCCACTGAAAATCCAAGAATGGATTAAGGATTTTGCTTGTAGTTTACTAGGCTGTGAAATGCCCCATCCTAAAATGTCACTATGAAGGTATGATGGAATTGTTGGAGACTTTTCCAGGATTTTAGAAACCTGTTAGTGCTGTGGGCTATTTCTCTTCTTTTTCTTTTTCAAAGGTCTGGACTGCTGACCTTGTGTGTCTAAGGGAGACAGTTTTCAAGGCTGTAAGGACAGGAAAGTATCAGTAAACTTTGTAGCACATGTCAAATGTGTGGCAGTAGGTCTTAGTAGCACTCGTTTGAAAGAACTTGCATAAATCACCTGAGGCTTTGCCATCCATGCATCATGTGGTGGGTCCATGTTGGTTTTGATGCCTGATAACCTATAAAGTGAGTGGGCTGGTACAGGACTTTGCCTCAGTCCTTTGGGCATGTCCTTCAAAACACCTGAATCTTTTAACTCAATGTCCATAGGTTGCTAAGTATTGCTTCTGAGATCACAAGGTGCATAATTATTCCAAAGTTCTTCTATTTTTATTTTTATTTTACAAAGTTTTATTAGGGTTTTTTTGGTTTTTGGGGTTTNAGCACTAAGCTATCTTATTAAGGCCTGTGGACAAAGGTGGAAATATTTGAGGTTTTTTTACTTTTTACAAGCCCTCTGGTATAAAGGGACAGTATGTTTCAAAAACATCTGTTGTCAGATGTGAGATGGTGATGCATCTCTGGGATGGTTAGAGGGAGTTTGAACATTCAGTTGTGCCATACCACCATGACACTGTGCTCTGGATGCCTTTTCTCTAGAGATCAGCCTGAGGAAATCACTCATTTCACTCAGCCCAAGCACACAAAGAGGGACTCTTACCCCAGAAATGAAAGTATGTTTAAAGGAATCCTGTCCCTTGAAACAGACCATCTTTAACCTAGGTAATTCAAAGATAAATTTAATATTGCTGCCAATCTGCTTCCATGAATCTTCAGTCTCTTTTCCTGTTTTTGGGAGATGTAGTTATGTATAGTCTGCAGATACATTTGTCATGGAAAGGGTTATATTCTAAAATCATTAATCTTACATAGGTTGTCATATGGTGGACATTAATGTTAGTGGAGAGATGGAGGACAGATTTCAGTTTCTTGAGCAAGCAAGGCCAGATTTCTCCTCTGATGTTGAGTTTTAGTAGCTAAGGGCAAAATTTGGATCTGGGATTTCATTTTCCCCTACAGTTTGAACAGAGAGTTCATTAATGATAATGGAAGTTCTGTCTGAAGTTGGTGTTCAAAGCAGGCTTGGGTTTCTAAATGACCATTTCAATATTAACAGAAGAAAATCACTTTATGACAGGATTGAAGTCATGGGGAGAGAGACAAATCATGAGGGGAAAAAAAAGTTAAGAAAGAGAGAAGAAAGACTAGAGAATCCTAGGTAGAAAAATCTACTGCTCATTTTTCAATCGAGTATGTCATAAAATAAACTTATATCATTTACTTACATCAATTTTATCTATAGAAACCACAGAACAGTTTTCTACTATGCATGCCATAAGCTTCCATTGAATAGTGCCTCTAGCAATACATTGCATTCCATTTGGTCAATACCTACACAACATTTTGAAATAAACATTTTACCTAGAATTATATAGTCTTGTTAATATTCATGGTTACGCATAATTATAAAGTTGCCATTTCAAACACTGGGCCATGGGAAAATGGTATGTTATAATAATCATGAAAAGAAGGGGGGAAGAAAAGTGCCTGTGTTGGTCAAGTAGGAAATGATGATTTCCATAGCGCTGGGAAACACTAATTTTTGTGTCTTTGCTTGGTTTTAATAAATTTGCACTGCTACTGTGAACTGATGTCATGTAAACTGATAACATAGAATTGATTTTTAACAAAACATCCTCCTGGTCCTAATCTGAGATTTTCTGCAATTTTCATTTGCAGCACGCAAGGCCTTCCTCACTGTATTTGGCAAGTTACAAACTGATCCTAATATGAATTCACATTTTTTAACAGTTTGACTCAGACCACTTTTAACATTTGCTTTTCTACAACAAGGCAGGAAAAGTATTGCTTGGTTTTCAAACATTCTTAAGGTTTCAAATTTTTCTAAATGCTTGATTAAGGCTCTTTATTTTTTTCTGCAAGGTTGTTGATACTTAATTTTGCCTAATTTATCACGTATTTATGTGTGTAACATCCCTGCACTGGAAGATTAAACAGTATTTCAGATTGCAAAGTAAGCAATGAATCGATTGCCATACTTAGCATTTTTAGAGTGACTGTAGATGCTTAAAAGAATACCCCGGTGAATGAAGAAGTTAGGTGGGAGTTTCAATATCAGTGAGGTACAGTTTCCTTTCATGAACCTGATCTGCTACTTCCTGCTTATGGTAGGAAAAGATGAATTTATGTTTATAAACCAGCAACTATTACTCTCTGATATTCATATCACAGTAGCAGCCAGGTCTCAGTCAGTGGTATTGACACGATAGATTGCTTTCTACCCTGTGCTAAAAAAGATGTTCTCTGTCCAGCACTCAAGGCTTTCTACTGTCGTGTGCTGTGAATAAAATGCAGCTTTCTAAAGCCTCACCCAACTAGCATTTCTTAAAACAGTTCTCATCTTTGGAATTTTCTTTAGAAGAACTCTGTTGAGATACAGTAAGTCAGACAGGGCTGGTAAGGAGCTGTGGGCAATGAAGAGAGGTAGAGCAGCATTGCCCACAGGGACTCTTGTGATGGGAAGGTGGCATTCTTTACCAAACAGTCTGCTCTGAAGGCTTTGTTTTTGGCCTGCTAAGTAGACAATGCATTTGCACACTGTCCAGGCTTACGTCCCCTCCTCCTCCTCACTCTGCTCCTGTAGTAGATCCAAAGTAGAGCTGTTTGTGGAGAATTACATAGCTGACATATGATTCCTCACCACATGTCTACAAGTCTCCTATCATCTAGCTCCTAATTTTGTAGCAAGCATCATTTAACATCACTAAATATTTTTCATTGCTAAAATCCAATTTGTGGATACCCACTATTTTAAACATCTAGCTCACTAACTGCAAAATCTATAGGAAAGTCCTTACAACATCAAAGACTCACTTGATCCTCAGAGCCATTATAAATGGACAACTGTCTCTGTTACGGGCAAATAAGGCACTTAATGCACTCTTTCTGGCTGTGATGCTATTTTTCCTGTGGGTTTTGAAAATGACCTTCCTGTAAGCATCAAGGACTGTAACTTTTCAGATAAAGAAACTTGTTCTTGTTTTAAGTCTATGCCAGGTTCATTCCCCTATAGCCCACAGTTTTCAAAAGCAGAAGAAAAAGTAATCCAGAATTAAAAAAATAAAAACCACTCTGTTTCCAGAACGAAGTTACCCTGTCAGCTTGCCTTGGGCCTTAGGTGGAGAAGTGGAGATTAAAGAGTCAGTATTCCTTTTCATGTTTCGTCTGCCAGTTTTGTGAATGTAGAAAGAGTACTTGTGGCTGCAGCTAAGTATCCGACTGTAGTATTAAGTACGGCAATTTCATCCTTGTGCAGTAAATTAAAAATATTCTTATAAGTTTACCATGAGAGGAGTACCATCCAGTCATTGATAAAGGTATTTCAAGGAGAAGGGTGAATAGCACAGCAGATGTAACCTCAATATTTTCACCAATTATAAAGAGCCTCTTTGTGAAGCTGTGTGAATATGTAAGATGATCTCATCATTTCCTATTTACTCAATACTTACCTGAATACGCAATATAGTGTAGCTTTTAAATGCATATGCACATGAGTAAAATGTCCTTTTGTAAGAGACTTTGCTAAAAGACTGCTTTTGATACACAATTTCTTCATCTCCTCTTCAAACTGAATTAAGCTACTTCCTTCTTTTAAAACACAACTCACTATTTAGAAGCTTTGGCTTTGATTTCTCAGAACAGCCTTACAGGAAGAAACTATGTTCTTTTTCTATTTGTAACCATATTTCTGAAGACAAACTTGTACTGATTTATTTTAATTTTCTAACAGAAATAGGTTCCTGCAAAGAACACTGACTGTTTCTTCTTTTTCCCCCCTCCTTCATTCCACCGCTACAAGAATATTGCTGTGCACAAAGCTACCAAGGAAAACTGAAATCCCTCTGTTGGGAACTGTGTACACAGCAATATATTCATACTTTGAGAAATAAGTGAGGGGTTTTTTATTTCTTAGCATGACATACTGTGCACTTCTTGCATGCCAACCACTGAATTCAAATTGAGGAACTAGGTAACATTTCAGCAAATTTTAATCAGGTTTACCATCCACCATTTTAGGGAATATATCTGTGCAGCTGACATAAAGGTCACCAATTTTAAAACATTAACCCTCAGTTAGTCCCTTTGATTAAAGGGTTTGTGTATATGTTTGTCTGTCTGTGTATATATATATATGTATATGTATATGTATATGTATGTATGTATGTGTCAATCCTGCTTAATCCCATCACATGCACCATCCCACCAATCTGGTCACTAGTCTCACCTTGTCTGCCATACTGGGTACTCCATGTATAACACAAATAGAAATATAAAATAATTTGCACCACTCAGTGAGTGAGGGATTTGCCTGACAACAAAACATCCTGAAAATTCAGGATGTAATCTACATGACATTACATTTACATTCAGTTTATGCTAAACTGAAATGCATGGTCTGTTGCTAGTTAGAAAACATATCTTCACAATCAGAGCTTAGAGTGGAGTGATTCTTTGCTTTCATTTCTTCTCAAAATCAGGAACTTTATTAATGGACTCTCCGTGCCTGCAAACTGAAGATCTTTAAAATGAAACTGGGCTTTACTCAGTAAAACTAGTTACCAATAAACTGGATAAATTTCCCTCCCTCTTGCCTCCTTCTAATTGCTTTTTTTTTTGCCTCAAAATTCTCATATAATTTCTAAGTTGCAGCTTGGCAATGCCAGCAGTTAAAAAATACTGTAAATTAGAAAACTATTCAAATTTTTTTCATTATCATCTTCTTTCATCACATTTAGAAATCTCTTTCCAAGGTATACTGGGAATTTTCAGAACTGAGTTGGGGGTGCCTAGTGCACTCTCACAGGAGGTAACAACCAGATTTAGCAGCACAGTACAGCTTGCCTGCTGAAGAATCTCTTTATTGAGAGAATTTTTATATTGAATCATGGGACTTCCTTTAGAGCATGGGCCACAAATCTCTTATATGAAATGTGCTTTAGACAGATGCAGCAAGGAAAATTCTGTGTATCTGGTGATATATCTAAGCTGGCCAAAAATAGAGTGGGAATTTGCAGATAGATGAACTTCACGGAAAGTTCATTTTTAATACAGTATTTCAGACATTCTTTGGATGTATTCTTTGTACTCGGGAGCCTGAACTCTGAGTGTAGATGGGTTGTATATAGCTCTGATGCATGGAATTCTCATTCTTAAGAAAGCAGGTATCTTTTCCTCTTTTCCATAGTTCTGAAATGAATGCTCTGTTCAGTCCATGACACAAACTTTTTCAGTGGTGCAACAACCAATATATAAGTTACTGAAGGATGAAGGAATTGTCTAGGATGACCAAAAGAGCTGGAGAATCTGGGACCTTATGACTATCACTATGAATAACTGCAGTGTGCCCTTCAGCCAGTGGCTAGTGACTCACCTGGTCCTTTGATTTTCAAATGTGTTTGTGGACAGTTGTCCTTTGGCATCTGTGTAGCATGGTAAACTCCTTAGATAAAAACTGTTCCAAGGAAGACAATAGTGTATTTAGTAGGTACAAGTGCAGATGGATTTTACTAGTTCCTGCATGCAACTGTGGGTATTCATGTTTCCAGAAGAGAGATAGTATCACTCCACACTTGTGTGCACATCAGTTTTACACTCAGTAAGCAGAGTATTTTGAATGTGCTATTTTACTGAAATGGAAATGCCTACCATAATCAAAACTTACAGCAATGCTTTTCTTCCCTCATTCTTCATAACTGATAAAGTTGGGCTAATTTATGTGAGATTGTTTTCTAAAGTGGCTTACAACATTGGTTTGACAGAAATGCTGGGTAGTCAGTTGTTCAAGTTTTATCTTTATTCTGCTGTATAATGAGGTTTTGAAGACAGTGAATTATCATAGTAGAATATTTAGAGCTTGAAATACAAAAGTAAAATTTTAGGGAAATATTGATGTCTGCTAGAAACAAACTTAGTTCACTAGAGGCTGCTGAAAAACAGTAAGACACAGATACAAATATTTGTTTATATTAGAGCTGAACATAACTTGCACTTCACCTTCACTTTACATGGCATTATTTTACACGCATGTTTTTCTCTAGTAGTTGAAAAATTGCACTGGGGATTGGGGGATACCTCCAAGGTAAGGAAACATCACTGTTTGTATGGCTGCCTTTGTAAACATCTTTTTCTGTAGATATCTGCTGTACACAGATTTAGATACAGATACATGCACATGTATAATTGGGGGTATAGACACTTGGTTAACTTGAAAGCTCCAAAGTGTCATTTGTCACATTTATGGTAGGAACTTTAACTGCCTTAAACACTTATCCTTTTCCAAAGTGACTTTTTTCTTTTCTCTCTACCAAAAAAAAAAGAAAAGAAAGGAAAAGAAAAGAAAAAAGAAAAAGAAAAGGAAAAAAATAAAAAAAAAAAGAAAATGTACTTCATGAAACTATTGTATATGAAGCACTTATTAGCCGTAATTAAATGGACAATATGAATTTACTACGTCTTTAGGACTCTGGCTTGTTCTGGTTTAGAGCAAGATGATTAATGCAAATACATATTACTTGAGATAACCATTTAGCAGCTAATTTAGCCAAATTTATTACAGCAGTTAGAGGTTTTTCATTTTAGCAGACGGAGACAAGGACATGACAAAAGCAGGCGGTGAATGTGAAGGCACACTGCCCTCTAGCGCACGAAGCTCTGTGGGAAGAGTGAGGAATGCAGGGAGGGAAAGGGATCCAGCACCAGCCGTGACTAGATTTTGTGTAGTTTACGGGTTTTATAAAACCGTTCTGCTACCTTCCACTGAAAGATTTGCCTTTCATTCCCTTCTCCTGACACGGAAGAATCAGATACAAAACAAATCCGTTTCAACTTTGCAATATTTTGGCTGAGGTATTACTTTAAACATCGGTATTTTTAAGCCGTCTCGCTGTGAGCATCTAACAGCACCGTTTCACATTACTGATTGTTTTTACTTCTTTCTGTTTCCCTAGCATATTTCAAGCATCGGAGAGAGCTGTCACTCTTTGGCTCTAACCAAGCCATTTTGTGCCTCCCTTAGGCCTCTTTCTCAGCCTGTTGGTGGATTTACTTTGCTCTGGTAGAAAGTAAATTCTCCAAAGACTTTTCCCCCACTGACCAGTGGAGATTTGGTTCATCTGAGAACTGTAAATTCTGTTTGACAAGATCAAAGAAACAGATGTATAAGTTCAGTGGTTGATATCGCCTGCAATGAGGAGAAATGATCAAAGCAGCAGGGGTAGAGTATCTTCCCCAACCTTTCAAATATCCAGAATCTCAAAGAGGTCTACCTAGGAGCTATGAATAAATCACATACAAATTTGCCTCTTTTTTTCCTTTTCTTTTTTTACAGTTTGACATTGAGTGCATTGGAAATGTCCACACAGCAATAAGTATTCCGAGAACCATAGAGATTTGTAGGTTTTTTTACTTTTCTTCTTCCACTACAGTTTCCAAAAGCAGATTAAAATTATACTTTAAAACTTGTAAAATATGTTCTAGTTATACTAGTTATACTGAACTTCAGATCCTGTTTGTCATCTCACTGCCATTAAATCCAAAGGAAGCCAAGTATCTTTTGCTTATACTTGTGGCACGTTGAAGGTCATTTTACCACAATTCTAACGTGTACTCTACCTTGCTTGTGTTTTGTTTGTGTTTTCCTGTCAGTGCTGAATAAGGGTCAGTGTGTAACAAAGTATTACCGCTGGATGCAGAAGAACGGAGGCTATATCTGGATACAATCTAGTGCAACCATAGCTGTCAACGCCAAGAACGCAAGTGAGAAGAATATCATTTGGGTCAATTACCTCCTTAGGTAGGTCTCCCAGTCACTTCTCTTGCTTCAACTCCTGTCTCTGTTGCTTGTCTCTGTCAGTGAGAGGTCTAGAGAAAAAACAACAGCCTACTAGAGAAAGTTAAGAACTTTTCATATAGTCCTCATCAAAAGCCGTGCCATTTTGTTATAGTTATTAAGGCATCTGTCATATCTCTGCACATGAGAATATTCTTGAATTATTATGCTGCCTCAGTCTTGAAATAAACCCTCCACTATTTTATTGCATGCCCTGAAATCTACTCAATGTGAGCTCAAAGATAAAAATCATCCACACCAACTTTCAGTAACTGTGTTATAAAATCTGGTGTGAAGTGTTTGGCACTGTTTTATTTGGATATTAAAAATGCAGGGAAGCAATCTGCTGCTATGGCAAAAAAAAAAGTTATCTCTGAAAGGCATTTGCCAGTTGACTCCAGAGAGAGGAACTTTCTCAGGACAAAAAAGGCTCAAACTACTATGTTGTTCCTATAAGCATCAGTTAATATTCACACTGAAAAATGCAACATAGGATTTAAAATTAAAAGTACTATAAACTACTATTTTAAGCTATTAGAACTATTTTAAATAGAAATAGTAGTAATGGCTTGAAGGAAAGGCTGTTCCCTGAGAAATTCTGTTTTACCAAAGTATTTTTAAAGGACTGGTTTTGGAGCTCAAGGGAAAACCAACAGTCACTGAGAGACAGTGAATTATAAACCTGACCTTTCTCATCTGAAAATACCTTTCAACACATTCTGTTTTGTGAAAATGTTCAATAAGATTGGGAGATTTTCTGTTTCATTCTGAAGCAGAACAAACAAACAAATAAAATTTGAAACCTTGAGATTGTCATGAAATGCAATTGTCATTTTCTGGCCTGTTCTCCTTTTAAGTTGCTTGTCATGGTTTGTTACATTCCCTTTGATGCCATGAGAGTTCAAAGTGATGTCTAGGGGTTAGATTGTGACTTATTATGCCAAGTCCAGCAAGCCCTGAAGAGACTGTTCCTGCCTAAACTTGCATGTTGAAATGCTTTTGATTCCCCTTTTCGGGAAGAGAAGGAAGCAACCCCTGGCAGGAGAGCATTGAAGGGGTACAGTGGGAAGCCTTGCACGGCAGTGGAGTTTTCACTGAGACTTGCAATTTTTTGGCCTGATGTGATTGAGCACAGACTTTTCTGAATATATCCTTATCCTGCTGCTTTTTTTGTCTGTTTTTTGCAAGTGTGAGGCAGAATGCAGCATCTCAAGAGGTCCGATTAAGGCTGACAATTCTGAACTGGAAGAACAGATTCACTGCCCCAGTCCTTAACAGGGCTGCAAAATGCCCAGAAATGTTCTTGTATTTCCAGCTCTACCTGTAAAATTCGTCCATAAGAATTATGAACAGCTGCCTCTGTCTCCTTTGCTGCTTTCCAGACAATAGGTGAACCTAGTCCACAAACATCCCACAAAATCATTTTCTCTACAAGCAGAATATACCTAACAAAAAACCAAAACAAAACAAAACAAAAAAAAAACCAAACAAAACCAAAAAACCGCAGTGTGGTCTTCTCCCCAGGTCTCTTCCCAGAGCCTGATTTTTCTAGTGTAGTCCATTCACCAGTCTGTTAGAGAAATATTAACATCTTCACTGAATTTGTATTTTTAATTTAGATTTCTCCTTGTACTGGAATTCACAAAAGATCCAAATGTCCAAATAATATTTTAATAACAGATTAAGGCATAATTAGGTCTACTCTTAGCAGGAGTACTGGTCTGTATACATTTCCATGCATTAGAAAGTATGATTCAGCTGTCTGTAAAAGGATAGACTAATTATAGTGACAGGGAGGATTAATGCTGTTCTTGTTTTAGCAACTTGTTATTCACAGTGTGAAAGCCCTCAAACATCTTTTGCTTGGAGGGGACAAATTTGGGGACTGCCCTGGGATGCAACAGAATAAAGTCACTTTGTCAGGACAAAGCCATAAAGATGATAATTGTAACATGGCATCTCAATGTGAACTGTGTGAACTCTGAGTTTTCACAGTACACTCTAAGAGGCTGAATATGAGCATACTGTCATTGTGATAGTGTGTCAGGCACCCCCAGTGCTGCCTCGTATTGTTCTGTGCAGGACTGGACTGTGGATTTTCCGTTTTACCAGACTTGAATTTGAACTGCATGAAAATGCTCACCTATTCAAAAATTATTAAAGATTTTGTTATTTTTAATATTCTCTACCACTTGTGTTCAGCTATATCTGTTCCCCTGCATCTGCATTCATTTTAGAAAGGAGCACATTTTAAAAGGTACAAGCCAAGCAAAAGCATAGTGTTGTAGGAGTTTTCTTCCATTTCTCTGGCAGTGTAGCTTTTTTAGATTGCAGTCATGTTCCTTGCTAACAAGTCACAGGTGAGCACCACATGAGCAGATGAAGATATGATTATAATGGGTGTGTTGACAGTTCTTTATCCCTAACATATGCATCTTAACATGCACATGTGCATCTGTCACATAGTTAGAGAGGTTGTTTTTGGTTTCTTGCTGATGTGGATGTATGTGTGCAGTGTTTAAAAATATGTAACTTATTTGATCTAATTTTTGGCCAGATTCTTTGGAGCAGTGGTCACTTCTTTAGCCCTAGCTGAGCACCTTCTTAATAACTTCATGTATGATATGCTTGATTAAAATGTGGAAAACAGGAATGTTGAGAAAAATAGGTATTGAAAGGACTCTGGCAAGGTTGATAGAGAACATTTCTACAGAGATAACTGTAACAGACATTGCCAGTGGGAGAGAAACAGATTAGAAGAGTTAAAACACTCTCTCTGTCTTCCCAGGCACAGTAATGGGATCGAAATCGAGATATTTTGTTGTTGGATGATTACAGTGTAGCTTTACTGCTAGATATCACACAAGCCATGATGTCCCACTTCAGCAAGGATGCTTTGATAGCTCTAAAACTTCACTAGAATCAAACAAGGTTTAGTACCTGGTCAATAAAAAGTATTTGACTGCAGTATTAAAATAAACCTTCACAAAATTCCTGCTGTGAAGCTCTGAAGCCAAAAATATGTGTTTCTATGTTTACTCTGCTATTCTTCCTGTTCTTTGTTCCTGAACTTTGATATGAAAAGAGGAAAAAATCATGAAACTGAAAATCATCCAATTGTGTTTATATTTGCTGTATCCTCTTCAGTAACCCAGAGTATAAGGACACTCCAATGGATATTGCACAACTTCCTCATCTGCCAGAGAAAACCTCAGAATCCTCAGAGACTTCTGACTCTGAATCGGACTCAAAGGACAACTCAGGTAACACACATGGTGTGCCTTTACACACACGAGATGTTCATATCATGAAAGCCACACAGTCAGCTTTCCAGTTGCTTTTACTTCTCAAGTATTGTTCCATTAAAACAAAAAAAAAAATCATATAAAATTAAATTGAAAAACACTAGCAAAATCTTTTCATGACCTTAGCGTTTCCATTTCCTCAGAATTTCTCTTCACTTTCTTCATGCATTCTTGCCTACATAGCACCAAACTAAATATTTGATTTCCCAGCTGTGCTTAAGGTATTGTGCCTTGTGCAGGGGACTTGGGATTGCAACTGTTGGATAAAATTCAAGCTCTTCTCTTTCCAAAGTAGGCAGAAATTCTACAGAGAGGTCTCCACTGCCAATCTTTATGACTCCTTTCCCTCTACGAATACATTCTTCAAGAGTCTCACTAGGGGGCAGTAAAGATTGAAAAATTTGAGAGTTTTCTTGGGTTAAAAGTTATATTTAATTAAAATATGTGGGTTCAAGGACTTGTTTCTAAGCTCTTTAAGTCCAGGACTTCATCTGTGTTTTAAAAGCTGAGTGTACTTCTCAAGTTCTATGTGTAAATTAGTCCTACAGATGGTCCAGTGCACAGATGGTTCACACATTCTCTGTTAGTTTTAACAGTGGTTACCTAGGCATAGCTGCAAATCATCTGGCCTTGAAAGAAGTGTGTTTTCCTGTAGCCCAAGAAGTAAAGATGTTACTCAGCTGTACTATATTGGATGGATGGATGGATGGATGGATAGATAGATAGACAGACAGACAGATGATTTTTCTCTCATATCTATGATAACTACCAAAAACACTCTAAAGAAAATGGATCACTGTGATATACATCAAGAAAAAGCAAGAAGACGATCAGGCTATTATTATATTATATTATATTATATTATATTATATTATATTATATTATATTTATTATATGGCTGTTTTCTTTCATCGCTTGCTTTTATTTGTTCTCCTTTGACAGCTAGGTTTAAGTCAATGTGCAGGCTTACTGACCACTGTCATTGGGAATTTCTTCATCCATTCCCAGTGCTTCCTTTATGCTGTCTTGTTCCTAAATAGCCAAATAACACTTATGTGGAGAACAGTTTGCATTTTCCACATGCACTGGAAGTTTCTCCAGGTGAGCACATGAGAAATACATGTACGTTAATGACTGCTAAAGCTGATGCAGAGCAAGACAGCATTCCAAAGGTGCACAGATATTTACATCTCTGAAGGAGATGTCTGGGAGTTTTGGAAGACAGAAGACACAGGGCTTGTTTACTACAAAGGAATTAAATAGAAATGCTGAAGGACCTGAATTTGGAACAGTATTTTAGATGAAACCAACAAGTTCAGTTCAAGCTGGGATATAATCCCAGGCAAATATTGTGTAGCTTTAAACCACCTCACTCTAAGACCACTCTTCCCCAGCTAGAAACCATGGCCTTAAAAGAAAGCATCTTCAAAAAAAGGAAGAAAAAATTGTAGGACAAATTCAAATCTAGGTGGAACAAAAAGCTGGTTGAGACTTAGGGGTTTACAGCTGCTACTTTTTTCCTATAGGTTTTATTTTTCAAAAGGAAGGGTCTCTCTGCTACTGCAGACAAGCAAAAGTCCCACTAAGTGACTTGCAAAGTTCAGTGTCCTGAATGCTCAGGCAACTTTCCTGTCAAACCCACCTTCAGCACTTCTGGGAAATAGTTTGGTATTGACATGGCTCCAGAAGCAACCAATATCTTTAGAGGCAGACCAATCCTTCCCCTCTCCACCTAAAGCAAGGATATTGAAAAGGGTAGTACTTGGCTCTGATGAGTGAAAAACGTCTTTTATTAGGTAACAAAAGATTTCTGGCTGGTCTGTAAANTTTTTCTCTCATATCTATGATAACTACCAAAAACACTCTAAAGAAAATGGATCACTGTGATATACATCAAGAAAAAGCAAGAAGACGATCAGGCTATTATTATATTATATTATATTATATTATATTATATTATATTATATTATATTTATTATATGGCTGTTTTCTTTCATCGCTTGCTTTTATTTGTTCTCCTTTGACAGCTAGGTTTAAGTCAATGTGCAGGCTTACTGACCACTGTCATTGGGAATTTCTTCATCNTTGTAGGACAAATTCAAATCTAGGTGGAACAAAAAGCTGGTTGAGACTTAGGGGTTTGCAGCTGCTACTTTTTTCCTATAGGTTTTATTTTTCAAAAGGAAGGGTCTCTCTGCTACTGCAGACAAGCAAAAGTCCCACTAAGTGACTTGCAAAGTTCAGTGTCCTGAATGCTCAGGCAACTTTCCTGTCAAACCCACCTTCAGCACTTCTGGGAAATAGTTTGGTATTGACATGGCTCCAGAAGCAACCAATATCTTTAGAGGCAGACCAATCCTTCCCCTCTCCACCTAAAGCAAGGATATTGAAAAGGGTAGTACTTGGCTCTGATGAGTGAAAAACGTCTTTTATTAGGTAACAAAAGATTTCTGGCTGGTCTGTAAAGGACGGGGTTTCCTGAAACCTTTTTTGACCCTTTCAAACATAGTGTGATAATGGAGCATATTCAGTCTCAAAGCTGCTTTGGCTCTCCAAGTCCAGTGGGCTAGAGTGTTTATCTCACCCGTATTAGAATTATAATTAAATGAATTCAGGCAAGAAGAGTGACAGCTTCTCAGTGCTGTAGCTGTGCTATTTTCAATGGTCTTTAGATTATTTGGATCAATCAAGAATTTAATTCATTGGCTGATTATTTTTTCTGTATTTTTTTATACTTTTTTTCCTTCAGGAGAATATAAGAAGACAGTCTAGCAACATAGCAAAATTGTTTTAACAATAAACTGGTTTATTCATTCATTTTAACTGGTTTATTCATTCGTTCAAATTTATACACGAGTTGCTTCTCCTCTCACACGGGAGGAAATCAGCAGTAATTTCGCTGCAGCCAGAGACTCCATGCCACTTCAAAAGTGGCAATGGTCAGAGGAAAATGAGATGAGAGTACTAGAATCTTCATTAGTAAATAGTGCTATACGTGGATGCCTGCCCACTGTAGGAGAGCATGGATGTGAAAGAACAATCACCAGAACATAACAGTTATAATGGGATTGTTCACTGACTCCTCTTTGGATGGCACAGCTACAATGCCATTGTGCTTACAGCTGTCATCATGATTCTTGTCCAGTGAGCAGATGAGAAGGCCCCCTCAGTCGAGGTGCAGCCATATAGCATAGGCTTCTAGCGCATTAACAGTCCTCAGTCGGAGACATTCATGGTGACCAGAACTCTCCCAACACAATACTGGAAAAAAACCCCATGCAGCTCTACAGAAGAGAACGTCTTTTGCCAAAAAAAAAAAGGTTAAAGCAAATCCAATCTCATTGGTAGGTAGAAATCTGGACTTGGATTATAATATTATGTTCCTATTGCTAATGCTTTGTTTCACTTTCATTTTGCTCCAGAGGACAATGAGAACTCAAAGTCAGATGAGAAAGGAAACCAGTCAGAAAACAGTGAAGACCCTGAATCTGACAGGAAAAAGTCAGGAAATCAGTCAGATAATGAAATGAACTGTAATGAGGATGGGAACAGCTCCAGCAACCAGGACAGCAGGGACAGTGATGACAGCTTTGAAAACTCAGACTTCGAGAATCAGAAGGCCCCTGAGGACAGTTTTGGCACTCTTGGCTCTATGCAGATCAAGGTGGAGCGCTATGTTGAGAGTGAGTCAGACTTGCGGTTGCAGAACTGTGAATCACTGACCTCTGACAGTGCCAAGGACTCAGACAGTGCAGGTGAAGTAAATGCCCAGTCTTCCAGCAAACATCAGAAGAGGAAGAAGAGGAGAAAAAAGCAAAAGGGAGGCAGCATGACCCGGAGAAGGCTGTCAAGCACCTCAAGTCCAAATGGACTTGACTCAGCTTTGGTGGACCAGCCCCAGCTGCTCTCGTCACCAAACAGTGCCTCAGTGCTCAAAATTAAAACAGAAATCTCAGAACCTATCAATTTTGATAATGATAGCAGTATTTGGAATTACCCACCCAACAGGGAAATCTCAAGGAATGAATCACCCTACAGTATGACCAAGCCCCCGAGCTCCGAGCACTTCCCTTCCCCCCAAGCCAGCAGTAGTTTACATGTCTCCATTCCAGACTCTGTTCTCACCCCGCCAGGGACTGAAAATACTGCCAGCCGTAAAACTCAGTTCAGCACCTCATCCAACTCGGCCTTGGCTCCAGTGTCCTCTGACCCTTTGTCACCCCCACTTTCAGCATCTCCAAGGGACAAACATCCAGGAGGTCCCACAACGTCCAACTCTTTGTTGTACACTGGGGATCTGGAAGCCCTTCAGAGGTTACAAGCAGGCAATGTGGTGCTTCCTTTGGTTCACAGGGTAACAGGAACCCTTGCTGCGACCAGCACTGCTGCTCAGAGGGTCTACACCACTGGCACTATCCGGTATGCTCCAGCTGAAGTTACTTTAGCCATGCAGGGCAACCTCCTCCCCAACACCCATGCTGTTAACTTTGTTGATGTTAACAGCCCCAGCTTTGGGCTGGATCCTAAAACGCCGATGGAAATGCTCTACCACCATGTTCACCGACTCAACATGTCGGGACCATTTGGAAGTGCTGTGAGCGGGGCCAGTCTGACCCAAATGCCTGCAGGGAATGTGTTCACAACTGCCGAAGGACTTTTTTCCACTCTTCCATTTCCTGTGTACAGCAATGGCATTCACACTACACAGACTCTGGAACGGAAAGAGGATTGAAATATGACCACATACTGTGTTCAGTGTTATACTCTGAGGCATAGACTATGTTTTAATTTAGACCTTTAATTCTAGCACTTTGAATTTGAGCAGGTCAGCTTATTATCTCAATATGATGGTCCCCATTTCATTCCCTTTCTCTTTAACTTGACTTATTCTTTAATGTAAAGATATTTTTTTATTTTTGCCTTCAGAGAGTCGAAGTACCAGTTGCCTGCCATTTTGTCTTCTTCTAAGATGTGTGTTTTTTCCTTTGCATCTTTATTAAGATGCCTTTAATATGTGTATGCCTCTGCCATAGAATACTCAGTGTTGTGGTAAAGAGATTTTAAAGTGACAACCATTGGTTTTACTTCAAAATGATCTTGATATGATCAAGATTAAAAGAGACAAGCATAAACAATGTGCCCTGTTTGACTAAGTCAAATGAAAAGGGGGTTTTGTTCCTAATTCCTTTAAAATAGGGGATAGTATTTTAGAATTTTATGCAGAGTTTAATTCTCTTTTTATGGTTAAGATTTTCTTACTTGCACATAAAATAATTTGGGTTCTTAAAAAGTTAATTTCTGGCCTGTGACTAGAATGTTAAAAAGTTGGACTAAATGTTAATTACAGAAACTTTAACTTAATTTCTAAAACCATGGTGCTATCATTTATTAATCTGTAATGTCTTCATACAATATGCAGCTTGTGGGCTGGGTTTTTTGGAAAGAATGTGTTCCGTACTGGTTTATAGTGGGGTGCTGCAGTCTCCTTGGTTAGTTAAGACAAAAGCCCTCATTAACATTTGCTGCAGGACTTAAAATTTGTTACCTCCAAACTAACAAGCATAGCCTCACATCAAATTTAAATGGGTCAGGAAGCCTTTTTCAAAAAGAGCTTAAAAACAAAAAACTCAATTTAATTGACGCGAGGAGCAGTTTCTTAGGTCCATATTGTTTTGCTTTATTTTTTTCTCAGTGTAACTGAGGCTAATTTTACAACATCAAATAACACTTCAGAGTAAAAAAAAAAACAGAAGAACTATTTAACATGTTTTATTTTGTTTTTCATTTAATATTATAGAGGGAAGGTTGTAAATTTCTTTTTGTTCTTTGATTTGGGTATTTTTTGTTGTTTTCTTTTTCCTTATTTCTAGTGTTGAAACCAATATGTTTTAAAACTAAAGGATGGGTTAATAAGCTTGAAATAGATAACTACAACTGAAAACTGCACATTAAGTAAAAGAAAAGAAATCTCCTATTTTGTCTTTGTTGCCAGAAATCACAGTGTAGTGTCAAACACTCCAAATGACTGTCAAATATAAATTCTTCTTCCACTCCATCTTTGGCAGCTGTTTGTTAAGGCATCTAATAACAGATGTGAGAACTGTAATGTGTACAATGTGTAAGTGTCCTTGGCTGTCAGTCCCATTGCAGTTTCAATGTGTGTTACTATATGCAGTATATACTAAGCTAATGTAGTTGTTTTGTCCTTTGTCTTCTCTGTGCTTTATCTCTAGTCCGGAGTGGTAAAGTCCCATTCCTGCAGTCCTAGTGAACCAGTGATTCTTGGGGGTTAGTGGTTTTTGTGTGGTGGCCTTCCTCTGTAATGTCACCTTATGCTGCTTCCACTGTCTGTATACCTTTTAATTTCTGCTGTTGCTTTGCTGTTGTGTATTCTCAAACCTCTCTCTCCCCCTTCCTTTCTCCCCTCCTCCTCCACACGTTTCCCGTCTCTCTTTCTCTTGCTCTCTCGTTCTCTCTTCTTCACTCTCAGAGATAAAAGACTCTTAACTAGCTCAAGGTTAATGGAGCCATTTTTCCCACAGAGGAATTCTGGGTATGACTTACTCTTCCAGTGTACCCCACAATGCACTACAGAGTAATGCTCAGATATATTAAGCAAATTGACGCCATATAGCCTCAGTTGTTAACATTCCCAGAGTCCTTGTGCTCGAACTGTAAGCAGAGGGTGCATTTCTTTGGTTTTCTCCTAGGTAGGCTGGCAGAGCAATATGTAGAGCAATTACCAGTGAGATAGGAAATTCTTTCAAAGGTCAACTGGCATTGTTTAAAAAGGAAACTGAGCTAAGAATTGTCATATATATTCGCTTACATGTGCAATGCTAATGTATTAACTCAACTGTCCTTCGAATTTTTGATCACTCACTGCGTTGAGTCAATTTCTATGGTAGCTTTGAATTTGAGAAGCAGGTCCGAGCCACAGAGGAGTGACAGCAAAAAAGGAATTGGATGCTAGAAATTTAATTAATGAGCTTTTAAAGGTTCCATGGGAAGGATTTATGTAGGTCTGAAAAAGGCGAGAAAGCTGATTGGGAAATTCAAAGTTTAATTTTGGAAGCTCTGCTCTAGCTATGGAACAATCAAAGGACTGCACCTATCAGCTACAAAGAACAGCTAGACAGCTGTTGTTGTTTTGGGTTTTTTTTATAAATGTTTCTGTGTTGTGTCAAAATGATTTCTGGTGATTTAAACTAACAGATAATCACAGCTGCTGTCTAAATCCATAGTGTTTAAAATTACAAAATGAAAAAAAAACTTCATTACCTGTGAAGACTGTGTCTGTGTTTTTAACTATTTCTTGTACAAATATATGAAATCTTTTATGAGGAGACTGGTGCCAAGTAGCTGAATAATGGGGAAAGGGATTCTGTTCGTAAAAATCTTAGCAGTGTTACCAACTCTACAATATAAAAAAATTAAAATGTTAAAAAGTGACAGCTATGGTACATTTATTTTGTGTTAAGCTAACCGAATCTAACTTCTTGAGTGCCTGGCTTATTTGAAACATTTTTTTCATTGATCATTGATAATGCTGCAAATCAGAAATGTACATACTTCATTTACAACAGGGTTCTTTTTATACTTTTGTAGATTCTCATACATGTCATACATGGTTGTCTTTATGTAACTTAATTTTTTTTCATCCCGCAGGTGCCATTTTCATAATAAACTTCTCTTGGATTTGTTACTATCTGGCATCATTTCTTTTACATATAACCATCCTGACTAATGAATGCTGGTAGTATTTGTTTGAGCAGGTATTTTTTAATCATTTTGTAAAAAAAAAGAAAAAAAAAAGAAAAAAAAAAGAAAATAACTAAAATACAAGAAAAAAAAATAACCAAAAATGAAAGAGGAAAAAGCAAGATTTTATTAACACTTGTGAAATGAAGAAAGGAAGCTGTCAAGATGTAGGTTAAGAATGCTAATCCAAATACTACAACAAACTTGCCACCATTCTAAATTCTCAGCTACCCCAACTCATTGTCATATGAGCATTTTTATGCACATTATCAAAGCTGAATAATGAACCTGCAACATTAACCACTATAGAAAGTGTGCATTTTTTCCTTGATTAATGCACACTGGAAGAGGTCAGCTTTTGTACATTAATCATTTAAAATGCACTTTATATTTTCATTTTTGTACTCTACAATGTTACAGTGAAACTCTTCAGTCACATTATATCCTACCTAGACTGCTGATTCTTTTAAATGTGTACTTTCTTTCCCCAGAGTGGCAACCTGTAAGTAGTTGGTGTCGTGCTGCTAGACATTCTGCCTTACCAACTGAGGACAGAAACATTTGCCAGTGCAGAACTGACAAGGCAAAAAGCCTTGGTCCCACAGGTGAAAGGGGGGAAAAAAAGTCAAATACACTTTTGATTACACAGAAACCCACACACACTGGCTGGCCTTAAAAAGGGAGCAACCTTGCATAAATTCTGGGTAAAAAATGGCCCAGGTCAAGTGGTTTCTGCCTCTGCAGTGAAAAGCAGGGAGAAGCTAAGGCACAGGAGATGCCTCCCCAGGTACCCATTGCTGTGTGCCGACCCTGTGGCTGCTCCTGGATGTGCAGAGGACGGGCTGGGGGTGGGACAGGAGGGGAGTGGAATCCTTCTCACCCCCTGTAGTTCTGCATTCATTGCCTTTCTTTACAATGCCTCTCCCACCTGTGACAAATATTTCCAAACTCCATATTTTATTTTGTTATGCTGAGTATGCAGTCTCTAAGAATGCAAATTTGCCAATAGCCAAAATCTCTAAGCAGCTTTGAGTGCCTAATCTCTTCTCTTCTGTATGTCCACTTAGAAATTAATGCTGCTGGGCTAGTCATTCTGGGCCAAATTCTGCTTGCCTTATAAATGTTGAGTAAAACTGTCTATTCACAGTTTGCAGCACAACTCTTTACCGTGAAACATACACTCAGCCGAAGTAAGAGCATGTGAATCTGGCTTGCTGGGCTGATTAAAAAAAAAAAGTGTGCACAATTATAGCTCAGCGAGCCAGCCCAGTACCTTAATAGATTGAAGTCTGGCTCTTTCAGCTTCCAAGCAGTTCAGGATGCCCACTTCCCAGGCTCCAAGCATTGAGTTTGATACAACTCCAAGTTACAGGGGGTAGAAAGAAGCAGAGGTTAGCGGTGCTGCTTTCAGCTCTGCTTGCGTGTTCCAGTTGGCAACGCATCTTGTTTATGAGGTAGCTAAGGGTGCCAATGCCAACCGAGAGGAAAACAGAATTTAAATGCAGATTGAAAGAATGACCAGAGTAAAGCTTAATGGAAGAATAACATGCCTATTCCAAATAAGTGTTAAGCAGTATTACTAAAGCCACTAATTCCAAGAAGGGGCTTGAGAGGGGCGTTTCTAAGGGTTTTTTATGTATCAACCATACTGCCTACACATGCATCAGAGCATGGAGTTGATGGTCAAACTTAATAGACTGCTGTAAGATTTGCAGTTGAATGAGGAAATTTGTGTATTAAAGAAAATTATGGAAAAGGCCTTTTCATGGAGGGGTTTTCATAGTGATGCTGTTGCAGTCGTCTATCTCTGTTATCTGCTGCAGCTTTAATAAACAAAATCAACTGCTTTAAAACGTTAAGCCCTTTGAAAAGGGTTCTTTGGGGTAGGCCTAGCTGCTATCTTTGTAATACTTGAGGAAAAACTCTTTGCCACGCAGGAAGTTGGGCAAACTTTCTCAAGTCATTTCATCAAAGAACATTTTCCAAAACACCTGATCTCAGTAAGTGCCATCTCTAGAAAATTTGTTCCTGACCCACTTGTTTTGCAAGGTGATGTATGCAAGTATTTAAAAGATAGCTGAAGGGTTGCAAGAGGAAAAGGGCTCTTTCCAAGCCTCATGACTCTGGGAAGTTACACTGAAAGAAAAATATTTCAGGAGTACTTAAATAATCAGCCCTGACAGCTTGCACTGGTGCTTTTGCACAGTGTTTGTGTCACTGGAGTAACTGCGATGCCCCTGACAGCACATTTATTGTTATGATTCTAGGAAATGCATTAGTTTAAATGTGTCAGTGCTCTCAGAGTTATTTGCATAGTATTTTCCCTTCTTACCATTGTAATTTCTTTATTTTCATTTTAGGGCTGGGGGAGGAGGGTGGAAAGACTGGATATGCATTGTCAACTAATTTAATGAACTGTCATCTATCCAGTGAGTTTACTGAAGAGCCTACAGAAATGTTAACAAATGGGATGTCACCAGAGCCACAGATGCTCAGGTAAGATCAAACCCTTTATAAAACATGCACATGCATGCACACAGGGTGGTACCTATGTATATATCCATAATAAAGGTTCTTTCATCTTTTCATAAGTGAGAATTGGAAGTTATTTTCATAAAACCTATCAAATCACATCCACATTTTTTCAACAAATCATAGAATCATAGAGTGGTTTGGAAGAAACCTTAAAGATAATTTAGTTCCAGCCCCCTCCAACTGCCCTCCAATGGGCAGGGATGCTACCCACTAGATCAGGTTGCTTAAGGCCCCACCCATCCAACCCAGCCTTGAACACTTCAAGGAATGGTGATGCCTGGGTTGTCCACAACATCTTTGAGCAACCTGTTCCAGTGATTCACCACTCTCTGAGTAAAGGATTTCTTCCTAGCGTCTAATATAAACCTGCCCTCTTTCTTTTCAAAACCACTGTCCCTTGTCCTGTCACTATTTTTCTGTATAAAAAAGTCCTTCTTCCTCCTTTTTTATAAACCCTCTTGTGGTACTGAAAGGCCGCTAGGAGGCTCCCTGAAGCCTTCTCTTCTGCATCTTGAATAACCCCAACTCTCCCCAGCTCAGCCTGTCCTCATAGAAAAGGTGCTCCAAACTTCTGATCATCTTCATGGCCCTAACAGGACCAAATAGGATCATTTTGAAAGCATACAACACGAGATAAGCCAAGGATTCAGAGTTCTTCTTTTAATTGACCTGAATCAAGTTGGGTGTTCTCTTCTACAGTTTTGTTCAGAATCCTAAAGTCAGCAAGAGAGAGTGGAAGAACAGCTTTTATTTCTATAATCACCATGAGGTGGGTCTTTCAGCAAAACAAAAACTCAGAGTAGTTCAGACTTCTTTTTATATATTTCACATTTCTAGAAGTATCGTACTCTAGAACTAAATACAGAAAGCTTAGTGACTCAGGTCTGAAGCCAAGCAGACTAAGTCAATAACTATGAGTTTGATTACATTTGTAGGAAGCCTTGAGTTTTTTCCCAGCTTGTAGGAGCTGTGTAGACTAGATGCAATGTGGAAAATAAGGAATCTTTTTGTAGACACCAACAGTACAATCAGTACTGACTTAATGCTTGGGCAAAAAGGTCATCAGGACCCAATAAAGGCTTATGGGGTGTCGGGGGAGAAGGTTTGCATGCTTTGCAGACGGGAGACTGTATTGCCCAGTACTTTGTCTCAACTTACCTCTCACTGACTCTAGAGACATAGAAATATTGAGATTACCTTTCCCCTTACAAGTTTTCCTGAGCAGAAGGACTCCTTGTTTTTCTTGTTTGTAATAAAAGGGAACATAATATTTTCTGGCAAAAGGAAAGGAATCAGGTTTTCCTCTTGCTTTAAAAGCATTCCCAGATTTTTAGCGGAAATGACAGGAACAGGATGTATTAACTATATGACCCCAGCAGAATGAGTCTACACTCTTGATTGATTTAAAAGTTTATCTCTGTCCTTTGAACAGCCACAAAGGGTCACGTCTTGGTCTTGCTTAAATCAATGAGAGCTTGACTAATGACTTTAATGGCTTCAAGACCAAAGTTTTGAGCCAATACTCATAATCAAATAACAAAGCACAGCCTATAGCATGAACCACTGACCAATGAGTCTGGCTAATTGTTACCCTGCATTGTTTCCTTTCTAATCCTGTACCACATCAGTCACACTCTAAGAGAGAAGGTCTTTTTTGTTTAATTAAAAAGCCTTTCCCAGTTTTCCCAAGCTGTATGTCTGATCCATCCAGAGATTCCTACCTTTAAAACAGGTGAGGAGTGAGGCAAAGACTGCCTTCTCGCCCATGATCTGTGGGAGTGCATCTGGCAGCCTGGGTCTTTTATAAAAGCAATGGTGGAAACTCTGCTGGACATCAAAGCTTGTGTTTTCTTGAACTGACAGCAGTACTATGTGATGGCACATCAGTGTCACCAGTACAGCTTTCCCAGACCCTCTTTTAATACCATCCAAGAGAAGGGAAAGTTTACACTGTAGGGAGGTGAGTATTCACTGAAACCAGTTTCCAATTTCTGTTCAGTGCTGTGAATTTCTGAGGTCTCTCAGTGTCCTCTGTTGATTTTGCTGTACTTCATTTCTTTCTTCTACCCAGTTGTCTGCTTTATTACAGCAAGTAATGTAAGGTAACATCTTGTAGGGTAGTGACAAAAAATTATTTCATCTCAGGAAATCCAGTCTCCTTAGATCATAGAAAATGGAAAGAGCCAGTATTCTTCAAAGATTTCTTTGAGCTGAAAACACAACCTAAATGCTATGATTCATCCTCATAGCAAGGACCAAGGGATCTTGGACTTTTCAGGATAAGATCAGTTTCTGAGAACATCTCCCATTTATTGCTGATTGGCACCTCAAAAAAAGCTGTAAGTTTTGCCCTCTCTCCCATTTAAAAGGAAAGGTCCTTGCTGCTCTGTATACTTTTGCCTTGCTACAAGACCTGCAGCTTATGTGCCTGGCTTGAGCCCCTTCAGTTTCTAAACAATTTTCTTCACTGACTATTACCTGAAATTTCAGGTTGCATGTTGGCATGATCATTTGCTTCTCATGAGACTGTAGCCTGCCTTCATGTGTTCTTTTTGGCAGTATTTTTCCCCTTTTTTCCACAACCTTTGTTTTTGGCTTTGGCCAGCCTTATTATCTTTAGAATGTCTTCAAACACACACCCCAGGGTGCATAGCACTTCCCCAGCATGATCTACAACCATTACTGCCATTCCATGGGTCTTGTTACCAAGCCAATTTTATATCCAATTGAGTATTTTACTATCAGTCCTATACTTGCTAACCTTATAAATTAATCTGTTATGTGGCTCTGTATTGAGAGCCTTTTCAAGTCCAAGTAAATTATGTCTCCTTCTTCGTTGCTGTCCACTTTCATTGCCACTTCCTCAGAGAAATGAATCAAGATTGTTAAGCATGACCTCCTTTTTGTAAATCCATGCTGACTACCTCTAACCAATCTATATTAGATTGATATTAAATCAGGACACAGACTCAAAGGGGGCCTGTTATATAAATGCAACCTAAGGTTGCTTCATGTGGAGATGAGAGATGGGAATCACTTATACACTGAAGTTAGCTGTACCAGGTCTGATGGTTTGCCAATAACTTATCAGTGGCCAGATCCCTCCCCAGGGTCTCAAACAGAACTCCCCTGGAGAGAAAAAAAGCTTTTATCTGAATTTGCCTAGCCTGTTTCTATTGCAGAAGTGAATGTGATCACCAAGGATGAGAACTGGTTCTGCTTTTATTCATCTGTGATTAAGTCAAAATCACAAAGACATTGCAAAACCCTCATTTTCAACAGAATGTTGTCCTTCAGCTTTTGAGAGAGCTGTATCTGCATTGCCTAAGGTGTATGTCAAAAGGCAGCATGGGTGTTGCTTTCTGTACAAATGCAGCCCAAGGATGCCAAGAGAATCTCCCACCTTGGCCAAGGTGCTGGAGGGCGTGAGTGCTATGTCAACTGCAACAATTTTCCTGATATTCCATTAAGACACAGGATCTTGCTTCCCATGAAACATGTGTCTATTCTAAATACACATCACTACTGACTAATGCCAGAAAAGCAAGTTTTTCCTCAGCAAGAGGTGGGGTCAGGGACTACAAGGTGCAGCTGTGTGAACTGCACCATGTCCCCTTGCTTGCTTGCTGGGGTATGAAGTTGGCAGCCCACACAAGCAGGATGAGGAAAGAGGCTCTCAGCAGTGAATCCTGGGAGCAGTTTAGGTATAAATTAAGTATGTTTTGCCAGCTTTTCTACCTCAGTGACTGGAAATACCTCCCTCAATGGTGTAAGCATAGTGGTGGTCTCTTCAGTTTGGGAGGAGAAGGCAAATCGATCCCAACATTCTTTCTTGAGCTTGTTTGACAACATGTGCATTAAGCACACTGAGATCCAGAGGAAGTCAAAGACATCTCTCAGGAAACTAACCTTTGGCCTTCTGCCTCATAGGACACCCAAAGTGCACAAAGTGAGTCTTCTAATCTGCACCCTGTGGAGCCTTACTGCTTATGTCCTATGTATACACATATGGTTCCCTTGTGCCTTCAAATCAGAAATGTGGTAGTGGGAGAGAAATGTATGGTGGGAGAGATGCTGCTTTGGGAGAGTTCAGCACAGTCAGTGCTGCTGCAGGACTTAGATATTCTGGCAAACATCAACTGAAACAAAGGGAAGAGCCCCCCCCCCCCCCCC
>VXBC01004655.1:613424-659853 GCA_013399945.1 Ploceus nigricollis
TGACCCTGTAACAGCCAGCACAGACATCCTCAGAAAAATAACTTGCAGACACAGTAGGTCAATAGAGAGAAGCATAACTTAAAGGGTTATAAGGGTATAAAGAAATAGTTGGAGCATGTCTTCCCTGTTTGGAAGAGAAGATTGCTCATGTGCTTTATGATGAAAGACTTCTGAAGAGAAAGTAAGACTATCATGTACTTCTTATGCAAATATTAAAGCAGAAAGGCAAAAAAAAAAGCAAATCATGTAGCTAGAGTTCTCATGTTCCTAGTATCTGGTACCTGCAGGTAAAACATAGTCTTGTCATTGGCATTAGATACATCACAGCTACACGGAGTCCCATAGTCAAAGAAACATGGTTTAATATCAAATGCATCATGTAAACTCATATATACAATCCATATTACCTAATATCTTTAAAGAATCAGCTGTTGAATAAGTATAGAACTTAGAAAATATATCAGATATCTGATAGCAAGTTACATAACACACCCTTCAAGCAGAAATTATAACAATGCTTTTCTAAATAAATCTGGTCATGGGTGAGAGATCAGATGATGGTAACCCTCCCTTCTGATGGTAAAACCCTGTTGAAACAGTGACCTTGCTGAAACTAATGAGAAGTCTTCTCCATATAAGCATGATTTATAGAGTTAAATCTTAGACAAATTAGGAACAATAAAAAGTGAACCAAAAATGTAAACAAAACCAGCAGCAAAATCATTTGTCGTGACTGTAAGGTTCTGCCTATGATTTCTGGCATACTTTTGTGAGCAAATAGTGAAGTTTGTAAAGGATCAAAAGTACCTTTTCATTACTATGTTTTCTCTATGTTACCCTGCAGCAGATGAGTTGTACCTACAGGAATCCGCAGTGCACTTCAGAGAAAACATCCATGAGAGAAGGGGGTGGGAACTGACATTTGAGATAGGAGATATCCTTTAACTTCATCATTAAATGTCTGCAGGGAATTTGCCTTCTCTGCCTCTTTGTATCACAGCTCAAACATCCTCATACACCAAAAGTGATCTGGCTCCCCATGATAAGCAGGGACTCACACCAGCCAGACAGCTTGAGCACTGAGTGGCAGAGTCACAGCAGGGCAACACAGGACATGGAACTCCACCTCATTCCTGGCAGTATCAGGGATACACTGATGTGCATGGGTGTGAGCATAGCACAAAATTTCTAAATACACTTTGGGCCATTAAAGTTAAAATCAAGTTGCTTAAAATATGAAAATTCATATTACCAGAAATCATACCCTGAAAACAATTTGCCCAAACTTCATAAAAATTAACTTCAACATTGGCTTAGTACCAAGTTTAAAAAGAAGAATACAAAGCTCAAAAACTCTTCTGTTACTTTAAAGGCATGGTGCTGAGGTGTGAATTGCCTCAAACATGCACCACTTTGGTTACATGATACTGCAACGAGACACAGGACTTAGTCACCTAGTCATGCATTTATTTCCATCACTTAAATTCATGTTCCAATGCAGACAAGAGAAACTGAATTAAACCACTACAATATTCTAGACCTTTGCTTTGACCATGAGCACAAACCTTCCTTTATTACAGAGACTACAGAGGGAAAGATATCTCCCTGTAGTCAACACATCCCCCTAAAAAGTGGGAAATCTAAAGTGCCTTCTTTGAGAAGGGTCAAAATATCTTCTCCCCATCTATTTTGGTCAGGTCCAGAGGACAATAAAACATTCGAGAGAGCAATAAATAAATGAATCTGACAAAACAATTACTTGTAATTCCCTAAAAGTGTGTTGTGATACTACTTAGTAGCACTGCTGAGTAATGATGCTGCTGCTGTTAGCAGTTGTATTAGCATCAGTAGTGATGTGGTGTACTGGAGTAATAGTATCACTTCTACAATCCCCCAGTAGTGATGGTAGTGGTACAAGGTTCAAGTACTTGCTGGATTTTCCTGTGCTTATGAAAGTGCAATTAGCTGGGAATGTTTGCTTCCAACTTCCTTGACCCTCTCTGCTTGCTTTTACCCATTTTGGTCATTGATAGACTCATTTTTTCATTTGTGTACAAGATTCCACTCTGTCAGAGGTTAGCAAAGTAGGCCATTTGGAGTCTTTATGTTACAATATTATTTGTCAGTTGACCTTGTAATACTGTCATCTGATAACTGCATGTGACACCAGCATTTAATACTCTGTCTGGGCTGACAAATAAAATTCAAGGCACAAATCAGTAACTGTCCAAGGGCCTGATCACCACAAAGATGACTTGCCTTTTCATGCCATGCCCAAACTAATGCTGCCCAAAGAAATCTGCATAATCTATCAGGAGGGGTTCATCGTGGTGGGTCACTGGTTCTCAAAATTAGCTACTTTATAATTTGCCACAGTGGGAACTTGATGGCCTTGTAAGGGGCACGCAAGGAGCTTTTCTCTAGTTGTCTCAAACAGCTGATAAATGCTGTGATGTTATATGTCAGAAATAACATTTTCTTTGATGATATGGGTGGGTCTGGGAATCTCTGCTCCATACTGGAAGAATGTGTCCCAGACCAGGGCTTAAAGAGTATTTAAGTGCTGATCACTAACTCAAAACAGTACAATAGTGTTAAAAATAATGATAGTAATGATGAATGGTAGCACAGTCTTATTCATAATTGTTCATTACAACTGAAATCTGATTAGATCTTCAAACACATCCCATCCATATACCTGACAGCCCTCTGCTGAGCTATAAAGGTGAGTGGCACGTGCTCAGTGTAGCTGACCCACACAGTGAAATGCCTTATGAGAAATGACGATAGATGATGAGAATACAAAACTTGATAATGGGTTTGTTTATTGGTTGCAAATAAAATTCATGAACTGTGAAGCTGGAAACTGCACCAGAGGGAATTGGTCCAAGAGGACATTACGGGGGGAATGGGAGAGGGAGAAAGAGAATGTATTACATGTAAACTAAGTTAAAGGTTGCCTAAAGGCTTCTGATTCCACAAGCAGAGCCTCTGAGGATAGGATCTGAAAGCCTTTAATGCTACTAAGGCTTTGTCAGTAAGATATTTGCATATTTTGCCTACAAACCCAAAACACTGTATTAATTCATTTTTATTTACCTTTCTGCCACTTGTAAAAGAAACCTTGCAGGAAGCTATTAATGACACCGCTTCATAAGAGATAATTTTCAGAGAGGCTTTGCAGGTAGTGACTGAAGGGGAGAAAAATGTGTGTCAAATTTAGGTTATTAACAACATAATCCTTAAACAGACAGTATCTCAAAGACTAATTCATCTTCAAATTTGTCTGTAAAAACAGCATGATCCTTCACTCTGTGTGCATGCAAACTTATATTGCATATCTTTTTTTTCATCATGTTTACTAGAAAGCAAAGAAGGAGAGTTTTGCAGCACTGGGCTGGAGGCTGGAAAATACAATTTTGCCACGGCACCTTCATGCTACAGCACCTTCCATTCAAATTCAGGTCCCTTTCTCCACAGTCCACCAGCAAAACCAACAGACAAGCAGCTTTCTCTCCCAGACCATGTGCAAAGCAACACGGTAGCACCAGGGGTGAGATTGATGTATTTTGTTTTCAGTTTCACAATATTTTTTGCTTAGTGCAATACCAGGTTCTTGCTGGACAAAGCTTTAGACAAGCTAAATGAGAAGCAATTGCGCTTAAATCTGTGGCTACAAGAAATCAGGAGTCCCATTTAATACAATTTTAACAGCATGATTTTTTAACCACAGTATGGCAAAAGGAGTCTTGACCTTTTCCCTACTTAAGCATAAGGTACTGAAACCTTTGTGTCTTCCCACACTGAGAGAAGACCTTTTTCTCATGTGAATTTATAATATTCAGTACAAGCTTCTTTTAAACTTTCCTGTTCTTGGAGGTACATTTTTCCTCCCTCTGCTCAGATCCTTTTAAGATATAATTTATTAGAGGTTTACTCTTCCTTCCTGTACTTTTCTGCTCTGGGTGTTCTATTTACAGTCTTTGTAATGTCAAAATTATCTCTGAGGAAAAACACAGAGTCCTATATGCTGCCAACATAAATGGCCCCCATTCCACTGCGCACTCCGGAGCCACAGCCCTTCTGGGTGCCTCTCATCCCTGCACCACATGGACATGGGCTAGCAGGGAGGCACACAGAGAAGGTAAAAGACAGCTATGGCAGCAATGACACGTGAGTGGAAAGGCCTCCATTTACAGCAGACCCTTATATGTGGTCTAGGAAGGCTTTCATGACTCTGTACTGAAAGGCTACAGTGAACTGCAGTTATATTTGTTCTTCACAGGTGCTGTTTTGTTTTCCTGGGGTTTTTCCACACAAAGTGAGGAAACATTGCATCTGGAAAATTACAAGTTCTGCTCATGCCAGTAACTATTTCTGGAGAAGAAGCCCTGTGACCATTAACACAGTTAATTAGTAGCAAATCCCAAAGATGTTTCTTTAGATCATGGCACAAAGAGATAGTAGAGAAAGTAAGAAAAACAAACCTCTACATAGGAATCTTCAAAATGGGATATTTCCTAAACAAATTAATATGAGGGAATTTTTAAAAAATGCTCAGCAATGTAAGGATGTCACAGAAGCACAGAATCTGCTGAGTTGGAAGGGACCCACAAGAATCATTTAGTCCAAATCCTGGCCCTGCACAGGAACATCCCCAAGAGTCACACCCTGTGCCTGAGAGTATTGTCCAAATCTTCTCAAACTCTGCTAGACTTCATGCTGTGACCACTTCCCTGAGTGGTGACATCTGGCTGATGAACCTTTTTCCTAATATCCAATCTAAACCTCCCCTGGCACAGCTTCAGGCCATGGATCCTGTCACTGGTCACCACAGTCAAGAGATCAGTGCCTGCCCCTCCTCTTCCTCTCATGAGGAAGTTGTAACTGCAATACGGTCTCCCCTCAGTCTCCTCCAGGCTGAACAGAGGAAGTGACCTCAGCTGCTCCTCATATGGCTTCCCCTCAAGGCCCTTCACCATCTTTGTTTCTTCCTCTAAGCACAGATGCTTGACATACCTTTGAAAACTTGCAGCAGCTCTGTGTGACAGCATCCTTTCCTGCTGTGTGTTGCCCTGGGGACGTAGCAGGACAAGATGCCACAGTGGAGAAATCACGTGTGGAAACAGGCTTCTCCAATGTACCTGTTCACTGAGTGTGCAGGAGTAGTGTCTGGAAAGGTCTTTTGTGTTGACATTTATGCCCTGTAGTTCTAATATGACAATTAGTTTACAATCCTTTAATATATTTTTACCTAATTTAAAGTTCAGTGCTGAAAGAAGATTAGCCATATAGCTCAATTACTTAAATGCTTAAGACTCTTCTTACACACCAAAAAGAAGGAAAGTTTAGGTATTTGAGCTTAATGCCCCATGATAATTTCCCCCCTTCCTTCAAAAACAGCTGCAAAACAAATAAATTACATGAAACATTCAGGGCCAGAAACTCTTTCTCTTTGCTGCTCTTCAGAGGTCATTATCAAGGTTTAATGCTCGTTTGCAGTCCAGTAAGACAAGCAAACCACAGAGATGGTTTAGTAGCAAACACAGTGGTGCTGGTTGAACTCGGTGACCTTAGAGGTCTTTTGCAACTTAAATTATTCTGATTCTTTGACCTCCAGATATCTGGAAAGGTTAGTCTGGAAGACCATGTACCTAATTCAGTTGCCGTGCAAGTCGGTAGTTGCAAACCCAGTCATTCACCCCCTTGTCCCTGAAGGATTGAGTGCATCTGCTTCCAGATGCACACAGGATCATCAGGACTGGGATGGGTCCAAAGATGATGATCCTGGCTCTGGGCATGCTGAGTGCCCACATCTGTCACCTACTGCCTTGAAAAAAAGCAGGACATGTCTTTGCTGCTACTGCATTGCATATTGTTCATGATCATTTTAGTCTGGGCAAATCGCCTCCAGATTTGTTCTCACCCCACTATAGCTCTATAATGTTTGGCCTACCATTTTGATCACCAAAATATGCACACTCTGCTCCAAAAAATACAGCTGGGCTTTTTGGTGTTCCTTTATTTTATTTCTATTTTTTTCAACTAGATGCAGAGATTCACTAGAGATTTAACAACTGCAGTACAGGCACTGTATCTATACCATAAGCAAAAGTAGAAACACCTAGAAAGCTTCCTGGACTTCATAAAATATTAATAAAAATAAAATGGTTTAAAATAGCTTTCTAGTTGTCAAATACCTTGCTTAAAACTACTCTTTGTTGATGAACCGAATTATAGTTAAAGTCATAGTTGTCCAGTGACGCCATTGTGTTTAATTTTTACATGGTTTTATGACAGTTTCTATTTATGTTTCTCTCTTCAGTAAGAGAAAGAATTCAACAGAGGGGAAAAAAGTATATACTTTGTTTATAAATACAGGTGAAACAGATAATACAACAGATATAGCCATGCACAAACTCTTCTTGAGATTTGACCTCTTCCATCTGCAAAACTTTACAGGAAAAGAAAGAAAACCTAATTTTGCTATAATATTTTCCAGAATAATTACTTCATCTGCTAGTAAATTTATTATATCAAATTGTCTGCTTATTTATATCTATTGATTGCTTATTAAAGGAGCAGGAGTAAAAATAAGAAGTGGAATAACTATATGCAATTACAGTGTCTAAAGAGGAGACATCATATTGGAAAATAATTAGGTATTCAAAAATGATCACGTTAAACTTACTCTGTATAACAGACTAAAATATAAGCCATTTTAGGCAAATCCCCCTGCTCCTGTTAAGACATATTTTGTATAGATAGGATCCTAATTTTAATCCTTTCCCTCTGGGTAACAATGCTAGGTGTTATTAATGTTAACATCACCTTTTGCATTTATTTTAATTCTTTAATTTAATTTATAATGTCAAAAAATAAATTGAAATGTACTCACACTTGTAAGAGCTTTGGAAATCATGCAGCAAGATTTTTTGAAACCTTTTCTCCTGTTAAGTTTCAACAACACACACTTACCAATTCCCTTCTAGTGGTTCCTTTCAGGGGATCAGCTGCATTAATTTAACTCCTCTACTGTGATTTGTAGTTAACAAAGACTACACCTGGGGATAAAAGGAGCTTGGTGACTAATTCTGCCTTTTGCTATCATTTGCTTGGTCTGAAGATAATGATGCAACACTGACAATGTTTAAAAAAAAATGAGGAGTACTTCAGATTTGCACTCTAAGAAACATATGACAGAGAGGAAGATAGAGGTTGTTGAGGAAAAAAGCTGAGAAAAGATTTCAGCTTTGAAAAAGCATCTTTTTTACCTAAATTTTTTTCTGTTTGGCTTCAGTCCAGATGTTTGACTAATCCAAGCAGCCAGTCCAGCACTGCACTATCACCACTATCTCTATGAGGGCCCACCACAATTTTCAGTTCTCCACACTCCTGCACCACCCTCATCTTCCCACCCACCAGAGAAAGGACCATTCAGCTGGTCACTTTGCTGATGCCAGAGGCCACGTTGCACAGGAAGCAGGAGGTATGAGACCTGCAGACCCTCTCCACCCTTGGCACGTGCTGGCACTGAAATATTCCTGTCCAGAGATGGACTCTGTGTGCATGTGAACAAGTCTCTGCATCACCCCCCCTTTTGCTGCCTGGTGCCCCAAGTGGCTCTGGGGAGCCCTGTTCCCATGGGATAGACATCTCTCAATAATGCGTGCCTCACAACATAAATAGCAAAGAAGCACCTCAGTTTAGTTTCCAGAAAAAGGTTTTTTTTGTTTGTTTGTTTTTTTTTTAAATAATAATCTAGGATTTCTAAACAGCAGGGAAGCAAAGGACATTATTCAGCTCCTGCACAGAAATGAAAAATATGTGACTAAAGTACAACATACTAAATACTTTAGCTGAAAAACAAAACACTTCTGCACACACATAAGCATCATTAAAAAATCATGTAAATAAATCATAAGTCATAAAAAATCATGTAAATCTGCACATGATTTCAAAAGCACCCGAGTTCCTCAGGATGGCTTGCACTAGAAATGTCAGGGGAGGGCTGGGAAATTCCTCAGCCAGTCTCCAAGACCTGGGGGACACATTCCACTGTGGGCCACTCTCTCTGCTCACATGTGAGGCTGAGGAGGGAGGGATATGCCACATCCCAACAAGACAGGGGACTGCAGTGAAGACTGCCAGAACAGTCCCATACATCCAGAAGGCCCTTCATGTTTGCCTCTCCACTGCCTGCAGCTCCAGAAGAAGCTGAAAGAGGCACGTCATACATTCTGTGACTCCATGGAGATTGGTGCAAGCATCATCATTTAACATCATGGGAAGTAAAATAAATCACACACACACACACACACACACAAATATAGGTAAACAAAGGAAAAAGGAATATTTTTGTAAAACATCAGGGCATCTCAGATACATCGCTGTGATCTAGAAGTTATGAGCCATTGCTTAATACAGTTTGTACCACTTGGTGGCAACACTTCCATGTTTGATTTATTGAACTTTTCTCATAATCTTTCTTCTGATACTTAAAAGGACAAGTGTAGGCTCTGGTGTGTGCAATTAATTACTGCAGAGAATAAAAATAAGAGGTTTGAATGGCTTTGGTACTACTTTCTGTTCAGGACTCATACTAAATTCTTTTCAATATTACACTGTTTTATGTCCTGAGACATTTCTAATAGGAAAATTTCACATTCCTCAGGCATCAGTGAGAAGCCCTGTACAGCAATTTCATCTTAAATACTGGCAGACAGTAATTTTTTTCAATGTGCAACCACAACCATGACAGAAAATGTTGAGCAGCTGCTTGCAGAGCACCAGGTGCTCAGGAAAGAGAAGTTAGATGGCTACCACTGTGCAGGTTTCTCCACTGCAAGTATGTTTTAAGACTGCAGGTGAACAATTGAAGGGCGTTCAAGCTGTAGTCTTGCATGGTGCACAACAACCATACCACAGCTCACTCTTGCAGTTTAAGTTTCATCTACAAGACTCATTCTTCCAGCAAAGATCCTCAGTGTCCCCACCTGCTCAACTGTGGGCACCCCACTAAGCCTAATAATCGACATCATTAATGTCAATAATTTCTAAATTAAAGGATGTTCAAACTCACTGGCATTGGGTTCATATACCTGCAGTTTGTGGTGTCCTGTTCTGCCACCTGTCTCTACGCTAACATGTCACTCTGAGGCTATCAAGGGCCAGGCAGGATAGCTTTGGGAAAAGCAGCCTGAAGTCTCTCAGTGGCCCAGGGCTGGTACTGAGAACGAGGATGCTCCTGGATTGCTGTTCACAGTCATGGGCATATTCTGGGTAGAAAGCAGTCCACAGACAGCTGTAGGTGAGGCTCATGTGCTGCACTAGCCTGCAGGAGTGCTCACCAGCCCAGACCATGGTAGCCTCAGCAGGAATGGGGACAATGCACGTGGTTCTGTAATGACCAGGTGACTGGCCAGGATTTAGGAATGCTGAATGTCTGCAGTCATTACCAAACCAGGCAGCAGCTAAGTGAATAGAGCACCCAGGCTGCTGCTGGCTTCCCTGGGCCCCCTGCTGCATTTCAGCTTCCCTCCCTGAGACTCATAAGTACAAGCCATAGGATGAGACATAGGAATTTAAAAGGGTTTTTAAACAAATAGGTTTTTCCACCCACACTGAGCCTGTAGCCCAGGTTGCGCTCGCAGTAGAAGGAGCCAGGGATGGGTGGGTGTGCTGGCAGCCAAGCTCCTGCTCCACACACAGGTCCACCTCAGCGAGACAGAACAGGCATTAGATCAGTCAGACACATGGGGACCCTGGCTCTGGCACGTGTCCTGTCACTGCAGTCATAGCCACCAGGACAATCCACACGGACCCAGCCCTTCCAGCCTCAACACTAACCTGTTGATTTCCAGTGCAGACATGGGCACTGTGAAGGGAAGGTTTCTGAACTGCCCTAGCCTTCTAATTTACCCAAGCGCTAAACCAACACTGGATATTAATTGATATTGCTGATAGCTTGAGCTGAGTAAGCATAAGCTTGAGCTCAGCTGGAATGTGCTGCAGGAGCCAGATCTGAGTGTCTGTGCAGCCAGAAGCCTGTAGAGCCAATGGGAACCGGGCAGCAGGGCAGGCAGGAAATGGGCAGAGCATTGGAGGCAAAGGCATCAGGTGCAGGAACATATCAGGGTCCTGGGAAGCAGTATCTTGTCAGCCTGGACTCCCCCAGCCCAGCAAGCTGAGACTCATCATGGCACAAGTGCCGTCCCTGGCAAGGAAACACTGCCTGGAAGAGGCTGGCAGCTGCCTGCTGCCCATCAACAGATGCTGAAACAGGTAAGGTCTCACCAGACTGCTGCAACACCAGGTCTCCAGCAAAGCCTGCCAGCATGGTGAGGGACAGACAGGTCTCGACCTGTGCCAGCACCATCGTGGTGCAAAAGCTTTCTGGCTCACAGCCAGACACTCCTGAGCAGCACCATGTGGCCAGGGATCTCTCAAACACAAACATGCAGTGGATGCCGTGCACGTGTCTACATAGGAGGTGATCCTGATAGAGCCACATTAAAATATATATATGGATCTGTGAAATATATATATATGGCTCTGGGATGTGTCACCCAGCCTTATCACACCCAGGGAAACCAGCTCCACATTTCCTGCTCTTTAACATTTCCATCACTGCTACCACAACATCCTAGCTTGGGCCAGAGCTACCCGGCACAGGTGAAGAAAAACACATGCTTGCAATGCTTGCAAAACTTTCCCTATCTCACATCGGGAAATGTAAGCAAGTGGAAAGGCCACCCATCCCAACACCTCCCCAGTGGGGAGGTTGCTTCCCTGCCTATGCTACTCTTAGCAAGAGCAGCCACACTGAACACCCCTCTGAAGGTCATCTTCTAGCCCAGGTGAGAAGCAGGTGCCCAACACTGGCAGCTCTCACACACTACAGAGCTTGTCCTGGAATTGTTTCCTAAGCTGCTGCATCAGCTCAAAGGACTCCAGCAGCAAGACATGTTCCTCCAGCAGCTGTGAAGCCGTAGCCCACAGCGAATTCATGCCTGCCTGCTGGATGTTCATGGAGTATCATCTTGACTGCAGCGTTCAAGGTCTGGGTGGCCATAACAATGCATGGGGTCATGCATCCATCACAAAGAAGGCAATGCAGGGGATCTCGTTGTGCAGGGGATCTCGTTGTGCAGGGGGTGCATGCCCTCCTGCATGGTGAAGGCCACGTTCACAGTGTACTGCTTGGCCAGTCCCCTCACAGTGCCCTGGGTCACTGGGATGCTGTCTAAATCAAAGAGCGCACGCTGGCAAACTGGAAGATACTGCTTTGGGCAGCTCTTCTGTTCCCTCGATGGCTTCAGTCTCCCCTGGGTTTTGCTGCATTTTGCCAGTTCCTGCCTAAAACTGGGGCTTGCCTTCTTGCTTGGATTTTTTTAAAGGCAGAAAATGAGACAGTATAAAACACAACTAAAATCACATACATGGCGGGGATCAAGCCAAAAACTCTCTTTGCACATATGGATGCTACTACTTCCAGTGCAAACTGGGAGAGTGTTTAGCAAGTGAAATGTCAATTAACATATTTTGCTTGACTTGTGTGTACTTAAGTCTGGGATAATTTGGCCCTAATGGTAAGGAAACACTTTGAGTCCCCTTGGGATGATGCCCAGTTCTGGGCTGTTTTCTCAACTGCTCCAAAGGTCTCCAAGACATACCCACTACTTTCTCCGTTTGGTGTCTGCACTGTGTTTAAACTGGGATTGATTTAAATCTCTCCACCCTGGGAGGAAAGAGGCTGGTGCCCATGGGTTTGCTTTGTCCTTCTTCCCTAGGACACCCATGCAGAAAGGGGGCTCATGCCTGTTAAATACTGCCCAGTTACCCTAATGATTCTGTAGCTGTATTCAGCTCTATGTAAGGTCATTTATTAAATAATGGGGACACTATTTACCGAACCCATATAGACTTTCTGGGCTGTGCACCAACAATTTAGCACTTTTAATGAGAAATACAAGCTTTGGATTAATTTTTAAGCATTCCTTTGGTGGCCAGCAGCTGCTGGGGCTGGAGAGTATGGTGCTGTGCTACCAGATGGTGCCAAGATCTGGCAGAGGTGGTGCTTGGAGATATGCCTTCAAGGGAGGAGAAAAGAGCAAGAAGTAAGGCTTGGATTCAGCTTGAGAGAAGCTGGGGAGGAAGAAATCCATCTGAAGAACTTTTGATAGCATGCAAAAAAGCCTAAAATCAGTCTCTATTGCAAACTCACAGGTAATAACCAAGAACAAGGCATACGTGGGCAGAGGAGAACCTGCAGTCACAGTGTCAAACTCTGCTGAGGGTCCTGTAAAGCCACCCCCATCCCACATGGCTCATGCTTTTCTTAGATCACAGAATATTCTGAGTTGGAAGGGACCCACAAGCATCACTGAGTCCAACTCCTTAGTGAATGGCCCATACAAGGATTGAGCTCACAACCTTGGTGTTAATAGCACCATGCTCTGACCAACTGAGCCAATCTCAGAGCCACCAGGAAAAGCACTTTGTGAGCCTCCTCCTGAGGCAGCAAGGCCTAAGCTGTGCAATCCCTAGGATGCTGTGGCAGATGCTGCATTTTCCAGGCCTGAGCAGGACTCTCCAGACTGTACCTCCTGAGAACGGGAGGCCACATGCTGACCCTGTATCTGCAGCCCTGCTTAGGTCCCAAAGGCACTGAGGAGCCTCAGCCTGTCCCAGGAGCCCTTATAGAAACCCATCATGGGGTTGCTGCTGCAGAAGCACAGGGCTGGATGATGAAACAGGTGATCTTCAGAGCTGGGGTGCTTTTATCTATTCCTCAACTCTCAGGAGACAGAGCATAAATATAATAGCACAGAAACCTTGAAATCAGCAGTGGACACAGCAAATAGAGACATTGACTCTTAAGATGGCAGGGGAGAAAACTCCTTTGTGCTGCTGCACAGGGTGATGCTGGTCAGGGTCCTGGCATGGGTGGTCTGGCCGGTGGGGATGGCAGAGGGATCCATCCCTTCAAAACACCAAGCCAGCTTGGGGAAGGCATGCCACCTGCAGAGGCTGGGGACACCCCCATGTCCGCCAAAATGGCCTTGTCTACATCTTATGGTCATGATTTGCTGGCAAGGGGAATGAAAGGAAGCTGAGATTCCAACAATTTTCATGTGTTCCCTGGGCACAGTCGCAGAGGCTAAGCAAAGGAAATACACTAACAATAAAGGGAAAATGTTTAGCTTATGATATTAACATGTTTACAGCAGCAACAATAGTATAGGTTCCAACCTTATATAAAATCGTGATGAACTGCCAGTTTTAAAAGTGAAAGAAAAGTTTACAAGAACTACTCATGGTATTTAATATTAATAATAAACACATCTATGCTCAAGTACTGATATTCAAAGTCATTGAATTTATGATCACATTAGTTAATTCGAGACTTTTCAGATGTGTGAATTAATGACTCAACTGAGAATTATTTAAAATATACTTGGAAAGCAACATGGGTTTGCAAAGGGGAGAAAATGTTTAATGGACATAGCAAACACTGACTCTCAGACACATGCACATTCTTTTTAATCAGAACATGAACTTTTGAAGAGAGTGCCTTTAAAACCATATTCCCCCAAAGGCTAACTTCTGATACCCCACTGTATATTTCTTCATCATTTCCTTTTTTCCCCCCCAGTATTATTTCCATGAGTAGTGAATGATTGAAGATGACCTATAACACATTTCCTAGGAAACAGAGAACCCAACCAGCTCCATGGCTTCTGGACAGGAGGGGAAGTTGCTTCCTAGTATATCTTGAGTCCAGATGCAAAGGGGCACCACATTCAGGATTGCAATTCTTGAATTTGAGACAGGAAGAAGAGGATGAGAGGAATGCACAGCTTTAGGTTTGGATAACAAAAAAGTGTAACCTGCATGAACTATCTTACAGCAAGCAGGTTCAAAAGGAGATACCAATGCCTCATTGCTGTGGAAAATGTGGGTTCAGCTCTTTGCTGCCCAAGAGGAGAGGTGCTGCTCAGCACAGAGCAGTGCCAGGCATCAGGATCCTCCTGAGCTGTGTGCTCACCAAGCCCAACCTGCTGTGCAGTGCGTGCCAGTGGTAACTGCAAGTGCACCATGACAGAAATAAAAGGGCGGGGAGAGCAACTGCGCATGGCCCGGTTGGGCTGAACTCCACTCCTGGGGAAGGCCAGCCCTGGTCTAGTCTTGCAACAATGCATGGTAGCGGCCTCTATAGCCTTTACTGGAACAGGACAACCTCATACCTCTTCCCTTCATGGGATGCCTTGACCATGTAAGTTCCAAAATAATGCTAAGACACCATGACACAGAACATGTCATTTAACCTGATTGGTCCTTACTCATTGCTCCAAGAAAAAAACCAAAAACAACAACAAAAAAAACCTTCTACTTACATCACTCCTGGCAGACATTTCTCCAACCAAATCTTTGGTAAGGGCAACTCTACAACATCTTCAGATTGTCCAGTGGTTCAGCATCCCAGCCATAAGAAAGCTTTTCCCAACAAATGACTTGTAACTTCCTTGCTCCAATTTTATCCCATTATTTGAGTGTTATGCATCACAAGTATAGAGAACTAACTACTTAAAATGCTTTTATTTCCTTATAATGCTTTTACTTCCTCCTTCACTTGTCTTCTCACTCTCCTTGTCCCTGGAAGGAACAGCACCAGATCTTTTAGCTTGTCCTCACAGGTTATAGTTTGTAGGTCTCTCATCATACTTATTTTTTCCAGTGGACTGACAGGGGAACATTTTTTTCCACATCTTTCTTGAAGACAGAAGCCACAATATCTGAGTTTACACAAATTTCCTCTTGAATCAATGAAAATATATTAATTCCCTCAGAAATGTAACAACTTAATGGGTTCAACAGAAAGGTCACACTCCTCCCTCATCACATGGACATACTGTGTAGCCTAATACTGAGGATCTTCTCCTGTGGGATAAATGAAGCCAGTCTGACTGTCCTTGGGTAAGCCTGGTGTCTGACCTTTGGCATCCTGCATCCATGCACTGACAGACAGGGATCAGAGAAGGGTAGAGAGGGCAACTCCTCTCCCTCCTGTTTTTGTCTCAGTGCTGGCTTTGGCTGGGGTAGTTAATCTTCTTCACAGTGGCTGTTTTAGATCTGTGCTGAACACAGGAGTGATATAATATAGAGATGTTTTTATCACTGGGCAATGCTCATACAGAGAAAACCTCTTCTGCTTTTTGTACTGCCACAATGGCAAGGGGGCTGGGGGTACGTGGGAGACTGGGAAGAGACACAGCCAAGTGACTCCAAGTGACCAAAGGGATATTCCAGACCATATGACATCATGCTCAGTGTATAAAGCTGGGAGAAGAAGGAGGAAGAGGGGGGCATTTGATGGGGTGTGTCTCCTCAACTCACTGTTACACTTGATGGGGCCCTGCTCTCCTGGAGATGGCTGAACACCTGCCTCCCCATGGGCAGCAGTGACTTAATATTTTACTTTGTTAGTGTGCACAGCTTTTGCTTTCCCTTCCCCATGTTTATCTCAACCCACAAATTTTCAAGCTTTTACCCTTTTGATCTTCTCCACAGTCCAGCTGGTGGGGGAGTGAGCAGGTGTGTGGTACTTGGTTGGTGGCTGGGGTTAAACCATAGCATCCACATGGGACACAGGCCCAGAAGATTTGTGTCCACTCAGCCCTGCCTCAGGCAGCTCTTGACAAACTAGCAGGAGATCTGTTGGTGCTCTGGGAACTCTGCTAAAATAAATGTAGATGACTGTGGCTGTATGCAGGAGGTTGGGAAGCTCCCAATGCAGATCTTTGGCATGCAGTGTAGCACTTGGGTACCCACAGCCACATGGTTATTACAGTTTAAAAAGATGAGCTGCTTAACTGATGGTGGCTCAGGTTCCTCCATCTCATTGGCCCTGGAAGAGACCCAAGAGACTTCACTTGTACAACTGCACCCAGACCACAGTACTCACTTGGGTACATCATGTCCATTCATGCAGTCCAGGGAGCTAAAAATAAAGTAATCCACCTTTCCCAAATCAAGGAAAGATATTGCAGGTGAGAATGGAGAGAGTAGAAACTAAGTAGAAGGCAAAATAAAACAGGTAAAGAAAGAAAAATCATAACAACTTTCTGTATTGACACTTGTTTTCAAACTAAAGACATAATTATCCCATAGCAAGCCTTGGCTACAGAGAAAAACATTTTGTTGGGAACTAATTAAAGAATTAGCCAGTGTTTAGCTTCTCACAGATAAAGGAGCATAAGCTTTGAAACAGAAGTGTTTGCAGTATGCTTTTGAAAACTCTCTGAAGACAGCTGAGCTTAAGTCTGTTAAGACTCTTCCTTTGACAATTAAATGTCTGTTCAGATGTCTTTTTTTTTCCTCCCTTGATTTTTTTTCTTCTTATAAAAGAAGCAGCTGGTACCTCTTAACAGCAGGCATTTTCTCCCTTGTTTAGAGCGTGGGGTGGTGTGTTACCATGTATCACAGTCATGAACACAGGTCATCCACTCAACCACTGTATAGGTGGGACAGGTGTCAAAGCTGGCATGAAATACAGTGTTTAGTAAATTAAAAGCAACCTGCTGGCACTGCATGCCACATCAACCCCCCAAGACTACATCCTAACCAGACCTTTCCCAGGCAAAAGGTGGATCAGCAGCATGTCCTTGACAGACAACCTCTGGGTGCTGCAGAGGAATGCCAAGTCCCTTTTAGGAAGCTAATCAATTTCTTGGTTCAGCAAGAGGGCACAATGACAGTAACCATTGTCTCTCATCCACTTTAACAACTCGACATCCTCTCCAGGGAAAGGATAACCCATCCTGAAGAGGATGCTCTCCTCTGCTCCCTCTACCCAGCAGCCTGATGGGAGCTGTGAACCCATGTAACCACAAGTGATTTTTCAGAGCTCTACTAGTTTGGACTACAGGGTCTTTCTTTCCATGCTTCTCACCAGCCCCACACATAGCAGGGTTTTAAGAGCCAGTTACACTCTTCACTCCCCTCCTGTCAAATCAGGTCCAGGGTGATGGCTAAGATCAGGGATCACAAACTCCTTCCTCTCTAGCAGGACTGGGGTGCCCAGCACGCTGGCATTGACTCTGTTTGCTGCCATGTAAGAACTGCTGTTGACTGCCATTGACCCAGTGTGGTTTATTTAGCATCTCCAGCTTTGTTTAAAATAAGCACACATGCAGATTAAATTATCCCTGCTTTCTACAAGACAGATAAAAAACTCTATCTATGCCTTGTGGAAGATGATGAGAGTTTTAACCAACTCTCTGAAGCAGAAGTACTCCATGGAGACAACATTATGTGGGAAAGGGGAATCAAGTTCTACTAACCTCTCTTCCACTGTCATGCTCCTTTGCAATTTTCAGTGCAACCTCCAATATCAGATGCATTCTCAAGAGTCATGAGAATTGTCAGTGTAAATATATTTAGCCATATCCCTTTGGGTAGGTGGGGGAGGAAAGAAACCCTTAAATAGCTGTAAGATAACAATTACTGCAAACATATTTGCTTAGAGAAAGTTTAGTCCAAGTTCAAAGTCCTTGGCAGCTGGATGGCCAACAGCCAGCTTCTTCTCAAGCTGTCCCTAGAAACTTTTACTCTTTGAGGAGCATGCTCAGAAGAGAAACCCCTCTGCTTTCCATAGGTCTTCTCTCTATGCTCTAAGAACTCCTCAGTCTAAAAGAAATGCTTTAATCAATGGTAAATTATTTAGACATCTCTTCCCTCTCTAAGAAAAAGCCCCCACAAGTAAAATCCAAGCCCTCCATGATAGAAACCATGTTTTATATAGGAAAAGGGAAAATCTCACTCTCCATAAGGTTGTAAAGGAATCACAAAGTTCACAGCTCTACCAAATGAGTGAAAATGCCCTGGCTTTCATTCAACTGCACTGTTAGTGGGAGTGAGGAGAAGTCTCTCACACAGCCACAGGAGAAAACTGTGGGATTCAGATTGGAAAAGTAGCTGGGGGAGGATGTGAACACTGTTAAAAAAAAAAAACTTATCAGACAACAATTGAATCGTGAGAATGTTATCTGGTTCAACAGAAGCCTGAAAACAAATGGGCATTTCAAGAAGAGGGTCACTAGCAAGGTAAATAACTTCAAAATAGCAGGAAGTGACCAAGGGAATGTGCCAAGCCGGGGGCAACAAAAAAGGTCTCTCCAACAGCAGAAGACAGTTGTGGATACAGATTTCAGTGTCACCCTACATGCAGCTGCATGGCACTGCACCCACCCCTTGCATCCCTGGCCACAGTAAGACACAAGACTGAAGAGATTTGCACAGGACAGTGTTTAACATGACCCAGTGTTTATTGACTCCTGTGACATTTTTTCTTAATAGTAACAGGAACACAAAATGTGATGTGTGGAAAAATACTACTAGGGGTTTCTATATGAATCCAATGCAAAGTGCCAGCATTGTTGACCAGCATACAACTTGACAAAAGAAGATGTAGTCATAACTCACTCTCAGATATCTGCTGGGAGTACATCACAGTCAAAGTAGAACTAGTCATTTGCCTGCAAATAGACACATTTTCTTCTAGATGTAAGTGGTGTTAGAGCCAGCTATTTTGCAACAAGAAATACATATAATATATTCCAACATTTTAAAAAACACACAGGACTAAAACTGTTTCAAAATAGAAGGGGAAAAAAAGAGTGGAACTTGTTAGACACTATTTTGTAGAAGTCATTCTTCATAGAATGAGAAGTAATCTAGAGAAAAAGATTTATTAGAGGCTACTTTGCTCAAAAGGCCAGTGCTCACAGGTTTAAGAATAAAAACAGTCTCTTGATTTTCAGCACTGTCTCCTGGCCTTTTTTCCTCCCTGCACAACAAAAACCTCCTGTTGAAAATTGCAGCTTAGTGGCTCTGCACATTTTTCCCATGCAATTGAAAAGGCAACCATGTTTTTTAGAGCTATCAAAAACCTGCATGACATGACATGCACGTGCAGCATGAAACATCTTCACAGATATGAACAATGAAGGCACATTACATAAAGACTAAAAAATCAACCAACCAGAATTTTTGGAGGGTTCAAAATTAAATGCCTTAGAGAAAGCATTCCTTTTCACAACTGGCTGACAAGTGCTGTTTAGCCATTTGATTCAAACAGTTTGCTATGAAGACAAAACACACTTTGAAATACCCTCCCCACGTGTACATCACACATGACCAACACCCCCCTACACCTCACCCCCAATTAAACTACAGCTTCTTCAAGGAGATCATCCCACTGGAAACAGAGTAGAGATTGAAATAGAGGACTGAGGAATTGGTTTCAAGCTCTCAAGCCCTCAACTTTTTTTGCATCCCTGCCACAGAATAATTGCTCTTCTATATATGTAATATAGTTGAGGAAGATATTAAAAAAAAGAAATATGTATTTATTTACAATAAATGCAACTATACTGTTTCATGCTCCATTCACCACACATGTTGCTGACCACTGCAGAAAGCTGGTGGTAGCAACAGTGATAACTAAAGTACCTTCCTTTTTCAGCCCTTACACAAAGCTTTTCCCCTTCCACCACATTGGTTTTCCACTGTTCCAGGCTCCAGTAAGATGTGTACTAACAATGCTTTCTAGTTCATTTTTAAGGTTACAGTTTCAAGAGGCAAAGCAATATTTGCTCTGCTCTGATTTATCTGATTTTACTCCTTCTAAAATCATGTAGGAGTTTCAAATTTATGTGCCATTATCAACTTTGCAGAGTAATACAGCAGGTTGTATTCCATCGTCTTCTCTAAATAGTAATGCCATCTTTTCCAACACCTCTTACATTTCAAAGGGTTACCTCTCACTGTCAAGGAAGAGCCCAAACTCTTTTGCCTCCCACATGAACATTTCAGAATGAGAATTTCAAGTTATCGCTAAGTGTCCTTCAAGTCTCTGGTGTTACTTAGAAGCACTGTAGTAGAATAATGTTTTCCCTAACATTAAAGGACATTTATCATGTTCTTTGTCTTTTTCTAGTCTTGAGTTGTAAGAATATTAGTCACACATGTTCCCTCATATTCCTCTCTTCAGGTGCACAGTGGTCAGGCCTATAAGACCACAGCTGGATCTCTGGCAGAAGCCAGAGAGAATAAGGGGTTACATTCAGCATTCATGGGCAGGCTGAAGGACGCTCAGCTTTTCTTTAAGACACAAAACTGCTTTAAAAAATGCTCCATTTTCTATTATCATTTTTTATGTCATGAAAGTTACTTCTTTTCTGTCCTATGCAGCTGTTACCTTTCTGTCACTGACATTTAATAGTTGCCATTGCACACTACTTTTCCTTTCCCTAGCTTAAGTGCAGCCCCATCACAGCACAACAACCCAGCAGAGCATGGGGAAGCGGTGCAGGGGCCGGCGGTTCAGACACACCACCTTCACCACCATGGGCAGGTGGCACAGGAAAATATGGGACACTGAAGGGGGCATCTATTTGGAACATTTAATAGGGTCTAACATACACACTGACAGCATGAGATAAAAATGAATGCGAGTGTGTTACGTTGAGAACAATTAGTGTGAGTGATAAATACATCCACTGCCAGATCCCAGCTTCATTAAGAGCTATTCTGAACTGCATAGTAAGTGCTGGTTGTAGAAGTTTAGACAGATTAGGAATAGGTCACCAGTTACTCATTGAGTCTAATAAGTTTAAAAAAATAATGGAGAAAAAAAATGTGTGCTTTGCTATTGAATAACTGATCTCACAGCCTGGGCACAGCAGTAGTAGTTACCTGGCATCACAGATCAATTGAAACAGAATTGCAGTTTCATTCAAATTTCATATGCATGCAAAATTAAACAAGTGTGTTCACTAAGAATATGCAGCATAAAAATCAAGTCTAAGTTACCCATTATTTATCATATATTTGTCAGACTGCCAGACATATCTTTCCCTTTCAGATTCATATCTGTGCCCCACAGAACATAGCAGATGGAGAAGTCTCAAAGTAAACACTTCTCTACATATCACTGGCCTTAAGGGCCAATGCATTGTGTGCCCATAAGCCTTCCAAGTTTACCAGACTTTTGGGAGAAAACAGCTGATTTCCCAAACTGTGAAAATAGAAAACATACAACCCATCCTGCTCAAAATACAAAAAAAAAAAAATGGTTTTATGAAGTTGTGCACAGATACATAACTACTTTCCCCTTGCTCCTGGGACAGAAAGGGCAATACAGCTGCAGAGCTAGAATGTGCCTCTGGAAGAGCAAACAAAATTCAGAAAATGTGATGACTGTGTAGACAAACATCTGGGAAGTCATGTTTCTGAAGAGCTGAACCAATGTTCTGCGCAGCAAAATGATGAACAGTACATCAACAGGTCCATTTGGGACAGAAAGTAAAATGCTCTACAAATACCCAATTTAATTTCCCAGGTCAAATATCTCTCTGTGCCTGTCAGCAGTCTGCCAACTGATTTTAAACTTGCAAGGCTTCTTCCCATTGAACTAGAACTTTTTTTCCCCATAAAGTGCAAATAAGACTCAGTTTTTTACCACTAGTTCCAATGACCATTAACTTACTTACAAGAGTGATCAAAAGCCAATTGGCTGAGCCACTACCACTAGGCTTGAGTATCACATACTCTTTTTTTTTTAAACCCTGGTTATTTTTTCCAGCAAAAGGCAAAGAGCAAACAAGTCTTTCTTCTACCAGAGGCAGCATAACAGGAGGCTGCCTTAAGTACCATCAGCATAAGATGCACGTGTTAGACACAACCAGTGCATTCTTGTGCATAAAAATGTTTTGCCCTTATTTGCTGGAAATGGAAGTCATCTTTGGGATCTTATTTCCTCACAAAGAGTTCATGAACAGTTGATTAGTCTTCATTAAGAGGTGCCTCTCTCTTCCTTGCATCTACATCAAAAAAGAAAAAAAAAACAAGAAGTGGTTAAACCAGGGGGTTCTGACTGTATTCATCTGAAAACTCAGAAACAGAAAAAAGTTGGTTTGTTTTCAATGGACAACATTTTCCATTTCAGAATCATGGCATGAATCCACTATGTGGACTGAAGTGTTACATGATATCACAGCATATTAACAAGGACAGTCACACAAAGATCTTGGACATTTTTCATGTTCAAATTGAAGACGACTCATGCAATATTTAAGTAGCCCAATAAACTCTGAGACCCCAGATCAGTGATACTTTTCCCCCACCACCTCTTGGCCCTTTTTTCATGATCCTCTTTAAGGGTGAAACCAGTATTTGCTTTGCATACAAGCTACAGAGATGACAACAGTCTGTTCTGAAAATCATTTGACTAATTACAACTTTGCCCAGCTGCACACATTTTTAGAAAGACAATGTCCTCCACACTGTATTTTGAGGAGGCAGCCCCTGAAGACCAGATCTTAAACTGCTCTGAACAGCAACCCTTAGATCACGGTCCCAGGTAGGGTGTTGGAACACATCTGGACAACTCAGTCCGTGACTCACATGCCATTACTACAGCAGCAGGCAGTGTGGCTGCCATTAGAAAGCTGAGTCACCTCTTTGTGGGCTTCTGCCCTTCACTAATACAGAAGACAGACCCTATTCATTCAGAACATTTAGAGAACACAATTATTAAAGAGTCTGTGAAAGTCCAAACAGGGTACTAAACAGGGTTTGGAGGAGGCAAAATACACCTCCCAAATAACAGAAGAAGAGCTGACTCCCTGTGATTGGAGTAGCCACCCAGGGTAGGAAAAAAAATCTCAGTCATTTGGGACTCAAATAAGAATCTGTCTCTCCCATTCTCCCCATTTTGTTCATCAGGGATTCTAGGGCCAGGCCTGAATCTTCTGTCACAACTTCTCCACTTTGCATAAAATAACTGACTAGCAATAACAGGAGAAAAAGCTTTCTAAAAATGCGTTACATATGCTTGTAGCTACAGAACCACTCCTGGTCTGTCTCTGACTTTGGAAATATCAAGATGCATTAAATTCTTTCTGGTGAACATTTATTTAAAAATCATACCGGTTAAGTTCCTGAACTTCTTTTTGGCTTCTGCTCTTTCTTCGGCATCAAAATACCACACGGTCATGGCATATCTATAAAAGAAAGAAACTTTGCACGTCTTTCTACTTTTGATATTAAAATAGAGCACTGGAGTTTTATGCTCATGGAGAAAGCAAAAACAAAACTGGATTAGTAGACTAAAAAAGTAGAATGAAAATGACATCTTTATAGGCAAACACAGACAGCATTTTAGTGTGTATTTTAACAAGTCAGATAGAAATATAGGTGAGAATTTCTGCTGGAGGCACAAAAGAGAGCACAGCCCCTGGTAACAGAGGGCAAAAGTAGCTTCCAGACCTTTGCATGTTTTTCTGTTCTGGGATGCCTGTAGGCAGCTTAGGGGCTGCCCTGTGTCACATCAGCTTTTCACAGCCTGCTGACAGATGGTAGCCCCACCAATCCCTATAGCGCTACAAGGGCAAAAGAATAACCCCGCACCTCTCAGCTAAATAGCTATGCCTAGCTTGGAAGATTTCTCCTGTCAATGGTTAAGGGCCATTTTTTTCTGACACATAAGGAAATGTATCATTCGAGCTTGCTCCTCCTTACTTAATGAGAGAATTCCCAATGACTCAAAACCAGGAAATTCACTCAACATCTGTCTATTTTTTATGCACATGTATTTAAACATGATGGCCATAATTTTGGATAAAAAATATTGGTAGAAGAGATGCTCTGGGTTTTTTCCTAGCCAAAAACCAATATTAAATATGCTACTTACCTAGTTGCATAAGAAGGCTGGACTTCATGTGGGTTCCTTCGATCTGACCAAAAAAAAAGTAATCGGTCAAAAATCGGCTCAACATCTGCTACATAGGACTTTCCTTCTGGGAATATTCGAAGAATTCCACCATGCAGCTGAAAGAAAAGGAAAAATTGGGTTTTTGCACATATAAACAGCCACACATTCACATGAGAAATAACTTATTTCTCTCTCCTCCACACCTAACAAATGGGGAATAAACATCTAATGATAAACACAACAGCTACATGACGACACTGGAAAACCTTACTGTGTCTCTTGGCCACTTCCATTTTACCAGTTTGTAATGTTTCAGCTTAAGCTTCTGACTAAAGCAAATGAACCAAGATAAAGGTAACACCAGCCCTGCAGCAAACACTGGGAAACTTCTGAGCTTCCAGTCACATTTCTAGAACCAGTGAATACCACAGAGCTGCTCTACCTGACCAGTCTGAGATCAGGCTCTCTCCCCAGCAATTGTTAGATACTGCTTACGGTATTTCAGAAGCCGTGCCTGATCATTTAGGTGTTAACTTCTACATCTCAGGAAGATTGAAGTCTGTTTTATTGTTAGATTTGTAAAACTTCTCAAACGCATTGTAGATCCCAGTCACCATTTTCCCTACTCATAACACAGCCTGGTTTCTCTACCATATTTCTGTTTTTCCATGTGCCACGATTTTCAGGAAAAAGGTCTGGTGATCTGCACACACTCTAGAAACTTCAAAAGATGAAGATGAACCCTGCCTCCTTCTGCTGCTGTTAGAGGGCTCCTTGAAGACTTTAATGCTGCATCACAGAGTGCAGTGCAGCACCAACCTGACATGGTACCTCCATGCCACATGCAGACCTCAGTGAGAAACTATTAAGCCAGGTTTAAAGCCACATGGTTGCTTTCAAAGCCCAGTATGATTATACTCTAATATTGCATGTCCTCCAGCATACACTTACATAAAATCGCCATCACATCTACATAATAAACTCCATCACTGTCCTGCATTTCAGTTAGCTTTTCTTAGTGCTTACTTGGGTGCCTTCTTACTATTTGGATAAGGGTGCAATGCACAAAATAAACTGGATATTTGCATTTCCCCCCACATCTCCTCCTTCATTTTATTACATTGAGATGTTTCACTGTCATACCCTCTGTAACAAAATGTGCTTTTCTGCAACACTGCATTTTTCAATGGCATTGCCTCTGTATCTGAACTCACTTATTGGGGTTCATAGTATTTACCAATATTACCCATAGTATTTAAAGAGCATATTGGCCTAAAAAGAGGTTAGAGAAGCAAACAACATTGGACAATTTTCAAGTGATAACCCCCTTAAACAGTTTGTGGTGCATTAGGACAACAGACTTGCAAAGAGACATCCTGCAATTTTACAAACTCTTCTTTGGTTTTTAATTTAAAGGTATGGCACATTCAAGGCTGACTTAACTGCCTTATAGTAATATAGGCAGAAACAAGAGTTCCATCCAGTCAAGAGACCCACTGGTGGAATCAAACCATGTTTGTTCCTCTTCCTAAAGAAGACTGCTTCATAAATAAGAAAAGGGAACTGCCTGAATATCTTCTACAGGTTAGTCCGAAGTATCAAGAGGCTGTCATTTTACTCTGCTCCCACAATCCACTTGTTCTGTAGTGAATTGATGCTGTTTCCTCTAAGCAAAGTGTTTACATACAGCCCAGTGCTTATAGCCTTATCTTATAGCAAAAAACCAGTATGTGCATAGAATGGGAGAGAGGATGATAAGGAAACAGTTCACATTCTTACTTCCAAAGCATTGCCAAAAACAGACAGAAAAAAAAAAAAAGAAGAGATGAAGAATGGACCAGCAGTTCAGAAGTTCATCAGAGTTCACAGAAACAACAGACAGCTCCAAAGCTCTGTTTCTGAAGTAGTTTTTCCTTCCTGTTCTGCCTCAACCCCATGGCTTACTCACCTTGGAGTCCCAGTTCTTATTCAGGTAATAAATACAGGTGATGCAGCGCCCGTCACCATTTGGATTGTCCACATGACGAACATACCCAGTTCCATTTCCTGGATAGCAAGCAACCATAGCCTGAAATATACAGATTGTAAAATAATTAATTCTACAAGATGCCTACCTTCAGTTTTAATTTGCTAAGCATCCTCCCACCACCAGTTTGGCTCACTATTTTTCAGATGATCAATCCAAAACCTAGCGCAGACATCACCTGAAGGTGTCTTTGCACAAACGTCTTTCACAGGACAGCTCAGCCAGTATGAAATTCAAAACTGGAAAATAAATACCCTTCATAAGACACAATAAATACACTAAAATAAAAGGAAAAAAATGAAACTAGAGCACTAGTATGCATGGTACAAGCTTTTTACAAGCTACGTGACTTTGAGGCAGTTTCAGCTGAAATTTGCTTGGGTTTCTACAGATAAGCAGTCATTGCAAAACAGATTTTCCAGTCATAATGAAAGTAGAAAGCAATCCCAGGACGTCATGTTTTACTACCACCATCCTCCTCTATTCATATCTTCCAGTCATTGTCATATACACCCCTGTGTGCAACTCAAAGTGAGTGGTCCCCAGGAGGTGTTGGTAAAACTCCATAGTGCAAAGTCTGCAAAAAGCTGCAACTCCTTTGTGCTATGTTTGCACAGGGCAGTGCATGTTTGCTTTCAAGGACTGAGCTACAGAACTAACCAAATAGCTTTCAGAGCATTTCTCTCTTTGATCATCTTCAGACTTGCTGATACAATCACTTAATTCATGGTTTAAATTTCACCTTGAATGATGAGATAAACCTAACATGAATTACTCCAAACCACATGGCAATCAACAAGTCTTAAAAGGTTTTTACAGCAAAAACATATTAAACTTAGTCGACTCAATTAGCAGCCTAAGCAGAATGCAGGCAAGAGCAGGTGAGACTGCTGGTAGGGTACTAGATCTTTGTCTCAGTCGCTCTTCACTACTGGGGCTACTTGGCAGTGATATCGATCACCCCTAAAGCTGTTGCAATAGAAGTCTTGTTCCCACTCCCCTGACATCTCCAGATTGCTTGCCAGTATTAGCAGCAAGAGTGATGGGAAATGATGGAAATGATGGGAAATTCAGTTGGAAAATCACAGATAGTGTTCAGATGTGGTTTCTGCAGAGATGAGGAGAGAGCAATTATCACTCCTCAATCTGTGTACTGTGCTCCCGTAAATAAGTTGTGCAGGAAGCACACCATAGGCTCAAGTTCAGCTCACTGTCTCCACCAGGATGAGCTGAGGGCTCCCAGGCTCCCCTGGGGAGCAGATCTGCTGGCAGCCTCCAACCTGTACTTCTGCAAGGGGCTCTTCTTTCCCAGGTCCAGGAGTCAGATTTACCCACATTTAATTTCATAAGGTTCCTGTTGGCCTGTTTCCCCCGTCTATCTGGTTTCCTTTTAGTGGCAGCCTTGCCCTCAAGGGCATCAACTGGTCCCTCTCACTTTAGTGTCTTCTGCACAGTTGAAGAGCACACTCTGCCATCTGTTTCAGGTTGCTGATAAATAAAGGTGTTTAACACAAGAGATCCCATGACAGATCCCTGTGGTGCCCCATTTGGTAGCAGCCTCCAGGTAGAAGAGGTCTGATGGACCATGACCCTCCATGTCCAACTATCCAATCAGGTTTTTACCCATCTACTTTTCCATCTTTTCAGACAACAAAACTCTAACTTCACATACAACAGTATTTTACATGCCTGTGCCACAGAATGAGGATATGATTGTGCACCATTTGCATTACCTGCTCCAGTGATCTGATATGCACAATTTATAATGTAATTGATAGTTGGAGATTGACAGTATAGGCTTTACTAAGAAATTTTTATCTAGGAACCCCAGAATTCTTGTTTTCTTCTTCCAAGCACATGTAAAAGGCATGCTGTTCCCATGGGACATGACCAGGTACAGTATAGCACATGCTGGTTTAATCAACAAGGAAATTTTACTGTGCCAACAAACACCAGCACAGAAGCTACTGCCAGCCAGCGCAGTGGATCCCTTGAACCCTCTGCTACCCAGAACAAAACCTATCCACAGGAGTCAGTCATGTATTAATTAATTTTCCTCCCCACAACAAGCACCAGGACAATACCTGCAGGCAGCAGTAAGTCACCAGGGCCCACTCTCCACACCTCAGGCCAAAGATGCCTAGAGACTAATGGCCTGCATGGTCAGGACATTATGCTAAAAAAAAGCAAGTACTTTAATTCCTATTAATAAGCCCTCTTCCATCACAGCTAGCAGTTAGGTAGATGCCTTGCTGTAGATCCTATCTGCTCTGTTGTCATTCGGCTGTTACAAATGGCTCCAGAGCTGCACTACATTTCACTATCAGCCTGATAACAGCAGTAAGGGCCAGTCTACAGCATAGTGCTCAAAACATGTTAAGGGCATAAGTCTGGTGGAAACCAGAAGTCAGCTGTATCTGCAATGTAATAATGGTCTGAGGAAGCTGGGCCTTCACTGGTAAGGATAACCCAGTTTGTGCATTCCCCCATCCCAATTACTAGCACAACACCTCATGCAGGTGCACCTTCACCCATCCCACGTGCAGTGAGCTGCATCAGGTCTAACAATTAAAATAGTAATCTTTTGTAAAACGGGATCTTCAGACACCGGGAAACATGACCCTAGTGCCCCTGAAGCCGCTCCATCACTCCCTCCTCAACTGAGCAGGGAAAGAAAGCGTAATGAAGGGCTCATGGGTTGCTAAGGATAGGGAGAGATCACCCACCAGTAACTGTCGCAGGCAGAACAGACTAGACCTGGGGAAACTAATTTAATTTATTGCCAATCAAATCAGAGTAAGACAGAAATAAAACCAAACCTTAAGACACCTTCCCCCTACTCCTCCCTTCCTCCCAAGCTCAGCTTCACTCCCAAGTTCTCTACTTGGCCAGCAGTGGGTCCATCTTGTAGCCAGCCAGCTGGCATTGGCTCTGTCGGACATGGGGGAAGCTTCTGGCAGCTTCTCACAAAAAGACCCTGATAGCCTCTCAGCTACCAAAGCCTTGCCCTGCAAACCCAACACATCCTGAGAGTTAAGAGTACCAAGGCGAGGGGGCAGCGATTCCGACCGTCGGGCAGGGAGGAGGGCTGTGCTGGAGCTGGGTGCGGCACAGCTGCCGCCAAGGACACAGGCACCGACAGCGCCGGTGAGGCCCAGCTCGGCACAGCCCTGCTCCCCACAGCAGGGGGATGGTGCATGACGGGAACACAGCCTCGCTGACCGACAGTGCCTCGCTTTTAAGTCGATGTACAACACAAAATTATGGTGGTCTTAAGTCTCTCTTTAGGAGTAGACATTACTCCAACATTACTGAACTGCCTAAAAATCAATCCAATATTACTACTATTTTTAATGTCACAAACAAAAAAACTACTGAACAGCAGACTGAAGGGCAGATCCTGAAAGGAATTTAGGTGCTTTATTTACTATGGAAATCTAGGCAAAAGGCCAGAGTTTCCCCTGGCCTCCCCCACATAATATGTTCTCTTAGAACACGTGCTTTGTCTCCAACATTGATGCATAATTTATTTATTTACAGTGTGCACCTTTGCAACTGCAACACTCCATCCCTGGAGATTAAGTGGAACAATTCCCACAGAATCCTAAAGCATGGGCCACACTATAGCTTAACTTTCAGAAAAGCAAAGAGAAAAAATTTTCTAGTAGCAGCAGCAAAAGAAGAAAAGCAGAAGTGAAATATCCTTTTTCCTGGCACAACGAATATTTGAATGAAACCTTAAACAATGAAGGGAAATCATTCTGGTCCTCCTAGAGACTGTTGAAATGATATCAAGCTTTATCAGAGCAATGGCTGGAGCAGCTCCAGAGCAGATCAAGCTGGCCTCAGCAGGGATTCCAGCTGTTAGCAGTACTTTTGGATTCATTTAAAGCAAACAAGAAACAGGAGATGAGATGCATGACCCAGACTTAATTTAGGTAATTTGTGAACACTGGTATCTGCCAGTTTAGTGCACAGTCCAGCTTACAAAAGCCAGAGGCTCGATAACAATAATCAAAGCATTTACCAGGTGTGCACATGGAGTGTTAGTAAAAAATGTTTTCTACACCTTTGGCTATTGTGTCCAGAAGAGCATACTCCATTTTTAGAAGCAACTCCTCTCTTCATTAACGATCTCCAAACCTAAACTAATCAAACTTACTATAGCAGGCAGTAATGAGCAGGAATGTACCTAACCTTTTCTTTTCCAATACAATCTATTACAATGGCTGTTGGTTGGCTTAACTTTCCAGTGTAAGCACTAAGAAAATTTCTGCAACACTCCCCTTTTCTAAGTTAAAAAAGAAAAGTTTGTCTTACGCAACAGCTGAATAGTTAAAAAACGATATCCAGATGCATGCCTTTGGAGTCACACTTACACACCACCATATGAAGACCAATGCTCTGGTAGTCTAGTCAACAGTCAAAAATTAAACCCTACAAAACTTGGAAAATCAAAAGCAAATCATCAAGACTAAAGCTTCTGCCCTGTTATTTTCAGGGATGTTAGCTTTCCCCAAAGGGTGCAAATCAACCACAAGTTAAACAAGCAGCAATTACCAGCTTTAGTAAGGACCCAGGAACCATCAGTAATTCCGCATTGCACAGAAGCTTGCAAAAGTAAGTTATCTATCATTCAGTCTAAGTATTGCACTCAAGTCAGCCAGAGAAATCTGCAAGTCAAACTGCAAGACACTAGCAAAGTTTGAAGGCAGATAAAAAACAACTGTTCCATTGAGAGGATTTTTCCCTGCCTCCCAGTGCTTCTAGCAAGCGGAAAAACAAATTCTCTTAGCTGATGGCCAAGATCATGCTGTGAAACATGATTTACAAAATAAGCAATGCTAGAGCAGCCTGATACTTGGAACAGAACATTTCAGAAAATATCTCAGATAGAAGATGTTTGTAAGTGGAAATGAACAGTGCTTAATAGGAAGCAGTGGTGACACCGGGTCAGAAGGTCCCAAATTTCAGCCCAATATATGGTTCTCAGCTCTGAACTTGAAGGCAAACAAAAATCACTTTTGACCAGTCCTCTAGGGTATTATAACTATCAGGATTCACTTGATTGTCTTAGTTTTGAATGTATATTGCACTCAACCTGATTCTAGTTCAGATGCGCACAGTCTTTACATCCAGAAAGCACCCAGCATGCTCTACATTAAAAGAACATGAGTAGTCTGACATTTCATGATCAAAGGCAAGAGATTCTCAATTGAGGCTTGACTGACACACAAACACTGTAGGGTGTTTCTTAAGTAATTTCTTATTGCATCCAATTGCACCCAAGTGTTTTCTGCCACATAGCTTATAATGGTTAAGTATAAAATATTCATGAACATTATTAAATATTAGTTTGTTTAATTTATTAAAGTTAAAATATTCAACTGCTATACTGAAGCATGAACTGGGAACATTGGTCTAAGTTAATACTCTAGAGATATGGGAAGGAACAGAGGGGAAAAAATTATGTTGAACACCAACAAATCAGAGACGTTAGCTCAGTGCCTGTTGGAAAGGGAATCACCACTTCCAAGAGAGAGTAAAATTCTGCTCGCTTCAGTCAAGCAACACATGAAATGGGCTTCAGTGGCAGTATTGCATGAGAAACTGGTCCCTCATTTCCTCACCATAACTTGGTTATCAGTCTTCAGTCAAACCATTACTTGTAACTGTATAAAGAAATCCTGTTTCCATGGATAGCACTTTCACCAGCTGGTCTGGTACTTGCTTCTCTTTGTTTACATGCAAGGTTGATCATCAGATTCAGATCTTCCAGGAGCTGAAACCTCATCTCTCCTTTCTTATTTTATTTAGTCTTTTGCATGCACCACAGCTTGCTTGTTGCTTGTAGATACATAAAAGCACTTTTTAAAGAATTTTTTGAGGAACAACCTGAGGGTGGGAACTGTGGGAAAGACTGTTCTCTCATCTGCAGGAAGAAGATGCTAAGACACTGGTTTATTTTTGCTTACCAACCAAAAGTCTTTTATTACCTGATAATATTCTGATTACTGTAAGACGGAAAACTGTTCCTGCTTGTTACATTTCTTCTAAGAACTAAGGGTAGAAAAAAGAGCTACCCATGAAAGCTCTGTTCATGGATTACCTCCATGCCACACAGCTGTTAATGACTGGCATGTTATCTAGTTGTAGCTCAAGGAGCCTCTAATAAGCTCCATAAGCTTTCAAATCTTATGGAAGGTGTCTGTAAGGAAGCCAGATCACAGATTGATGCTGCTTTAAAAATGAGCTCCCTGTTAAATGAATCTGTGATGGGGCTTAAGAAGCTTTCCTAATGATTGGCAACGAAATTTAGTTTTTCATAGCCTATTAATATGAAGGACTGTTTCAGCCTGTGACTGCTTTTTCTTTTTATTTTTCTTAACAGAACACACACTTAGAAATAAATCTGGATGCCCTTCAAGTTCAAGCTGGCTGCCAGAGCAGTGCCACTGTGAAATGGGAAGGCAGGAAACAGCCATGCCTCATGTGGGCAGCAGACATCTGCAACTGTCAAGAGAACAGGGAACATTTGTGGACCAGCCTTTGGAAACAGCAGTGAGCTCTGCTGAGCTGTTCCCATTGCTGGATACTTCCTGAGATCCTACAGGATCCTAAAGTCAAGGGACAATTCAGAAACTCTGAAAAGATCTGACCATGGAAGAAGTTCTCCAGGTTTCCAAGGGCAAAAGAGTTCCAGGCATTCATCTACCACTGTATACTGTCTACATTGCTCACATTTTTTAAAAAGCCAAGCAAAGTAACACTGCTTTCAGACCACCACCCAAATTCTCTGTATTCAGCCTCTGGACACAGTGTGGGGAAAACAGAACACTGAAAGTTAAGGAAACAAATCTGAAACTGCCATAGAATCAGAACTGTCCTTGCAGTGAGCATCTTTGCCTGTTGTAGCAATTAAAAGAATTAATTATTTCTTTGTATGCTTAATTAATCTACATATGTTTGTGCGCATGTCAATTAACACTTTTCTCCAGTACTTCTAGTGCTTCTCTCGTCTTCTGCAAATGCAGAATCAGGCAAGATTTTTATTTTACATCCTCCTCTGACCTAAAACTACGCCTTGGTCTGTGTTGTTACTGGGTCGTTGTGCCTCGCACGCACACAGCGGCAGCACTGCTCCAGAAGCGATTAGCGTGCTGTGAAGAGCAGGAATACCATCATGGCAGGACCTGAAATTTAAAAGGCTATTGCCAGTGAATTAGTTCAGTCAAGGATATTCAGATTGTCTCCAATTAGCAGCTGTAAACATGCGCAGTGCATCGATGTATCAATAAAGGCTGCTCAGTTTAGAGAGACCGCCCGCCCCTGCGCCTCGGAGCCCTGGCTCGGGGCCAGCGGGATGATGGCTTAACGACAGTGCTACGTGCGGAGCGTGAGGCGATCGGCGATCAAATGCAAACTTTACTCCAGAGTGCACTTCACACAGAGGCTGCGGAGGGGAGAGGGGAAACCCACACAAGCAGCGAGCGCACAGGCGCTCAAGGCACTTCTCGGCTCTCGTTCTTACTGAGCTGTCCCTCCCTCCTGTGCTGCAAACGCAGGCACAGAGGCTTATCTCCCACACTTTAAAAAAATGCTGTCTAATTACATTTAGGATTATTTTTGCCTTTTGCTGAAGCCCTCTTTCACCACCCAGAAAACTCTTTCAGCCCTCTCCTCTCCCCAAAGAACCAAACCTGGCCAAGCTGCACTAATGAGAAAGCATCCCAAGCAATTGATGCAGATGGAGAAAGCATCCTCTGTAATGAGCCCTGGGGGACGTCGTGACAAGCACCACCCCCGCAGAAAGGCAAATTCATAAATAAGTGCAAGCTCATTAAGGAAATCTGTAAGGACTGTCCCTGTATGTTCAGTTTCTCAGCAGGGAATAAAAGCCGGGTAACCAGCACAGACATCCTCTGAGAAACCTTTCTCATCTGTGGGGTAGAAAGATAATCTCACAGTTCCTGAAATATTCCAGCCTTTCATTCTTCATCAGCAAGTCAAACCTTTTCAGTTCTACTAGTCACCCAGAGGATTGTACCACTTTTTTTTGTTTGCAACATTTAAATAACTGCATATTTTGATGCTCTTGTGGTTGCACTAATAAAGGTCAGGAAAGACAGCCACAATACAGGCAAACTTTTGCTGCTGTTGGAGCTGCCTGAGCTGCCAACATCCTTTTCTTATTATTACCCATTTATTTTTAGCCTGTGGGCCCAGGGCAAGTGAGCAACAGAGCCGACAAGACTTTTATCAGCTCTCATTTGGTATGCAGCACTTCAAACACTTCCCGCGAGCTGATCAGGGGCAGCCCCGGACATCCTGGCAAGCAGAGGTGATGAGCCACCACCTTGAAGCACGTGTGCCAAGGGGACAGGAGGCCCCAGCTGCCAAGAACAGTCCTTCCTTGCGGCCACCACCCAGGACGCCTCCTGTGACCCTGCATGACCCCGCCACACCAGAGGCAGCACCACACTGGGGGAGATGTTTTCCTTTGCCCCCTCTGGCTCAGTGAAAAACACTCTTCACTGCCAGAGAGGAATGCAGGGTTCAGGGAAGCACCACCACTCTTGGCAGGTACCCCAAATATGCCTCAAGGGTCCTCCCTGTCAGAGCCGTCTGGGCTCCTGAGGCTGCTAAGACATCACTGTGCTGCATAAACAGAGAGATCAACGTTCTTAAGTGCTTCTTATCACAGCAGTAAAACCAAATTAATGCGAATTGATGAGATCAGTTATCTCCTATGTTAATTTTGGAAGGAAGCCGTCTCACTCACTACCCACACATCTTTTGCTCACCCATACCGTTACAGAGGACTTGCCTAGATAACAGTATCCTGCATAAGAGTTTGAATGAATAATTAAGTGTAAAACCCATTAAAATTATCTATAACAAATTACCATCAGAAATAATTTCTACTATGGTTCAATAACGTGTAGTCTTTACCTCTAAGGCTTTGCCTGCACATAAAGTTGTACTGCTCTGTCTACATGTGTACTTTACAAGTGTAATCTCTCAACTAAGTGGATAGATGTGTATTCAGTGACACACCATCCTTCCGTGCAGGAAGGAAAACAAGATATTCAGATTCAAGGGAAATTTGTAATAATAAAACTGTACACCTGTTCTAAGGCTAGGCAATAAAATGTATTAGTAAAAAAAACCAAATAAATCTTCTTAAGTGTTTTAGTGCCTTCCCTCTCCCCCATGTACACAGCTGGTACTTGCACCACTAAGGTATGTGTGGACAGACACTCGGCAACTCTGAGCAAAGCAAGCATGCATAGACAGACATGCACACTCCACAAACTGACTGCCAGCCTTACATCTGCGTGTCTCAAAGATATTCACAAAAGCTCTCATTTCCTGAACAAGGAAGTCTGCTCCTTAATCCAGCCATGGACAACATTAGATTCTGGATTTGAACACAGGCTGCTGAATTCCCACTTCCCTTTATCCACTGGTCAAGTGTCTCCCATGGATTTATGCTGCCACCACCTGACAGAAGAGACCAACCTAAAGGCCAGCTGTGTTGTGGCCACTGACACAGGCTTCGACTCTCCTGCTGGGGCAGTGGCCCTGCACAGGGACACATCCATGCCTGACAGGTTTCAGCCTGCTCACACCTGCTGCTCTGCTTTGCTGCAGTCCCCTCTGGAGCCTTACCCAGTCATTCCCACCACCACAACTCACTGAAGCAGCAGCCCTTAGGAGATTTCTCAAGGCCCAGTTCAGGACTGAGTCTTACAGCAATAATGTTCTATGGCATCTAAGGTAGTTTTTGCAGGAAGCACTGCAACTGTTAAGCAAGGGAGGCAGTCTCTCTGGTGTGACTTCAGGATGTTTCCTGAGGATGCAGAAAGCCTGGAGTGTTCTTTCTGGCTCACTTCCCTCCTTCTTCCTCTTCCTCCCCCATAATCTTTCTTCTGGCAGCCAATGTGACAAGAGCAGTATGTACTCAGAGCCACCACAGGGGAAGCCAAGGCTGAGGTTGGACAGAGGCTGCTCTCCCAGGATACCAGCTGCTTGGGCAGCCAGAGGAAGCAGCCCTCATCCCTGTCTCCTCCCTGGGATGGAGATGGGAGATAGTGACTGCATAGGCATAACAGGCTGTGGTAAGAGCAGGGGCAAGAAACCCCTTGGTGGGGATCCTGCAGCTGGCTTTGCTAGAGATATGGGATACAAATGCATCTCTGTGGTGGGAAGCACAGAGGGGGAAGGCAGGACAGATACTTGAGGGGGAGGCAGAGCTATAGGGTTACATATGCCCTTTTCAGTGCGGGGGTCAAATAGGTACTATGTCTGCCTGTAGCTGTGGTAAGCATTGGCACAGCCAGTGCCTTTTCTAACTGCAGCCAAAACATTGTACTAATCCAGCTTATAACTAGCAGCAGTAGCTTCTACAGATGGTAAGTAGTGAAACATGCTTTTAACCAAGCGCCAGCAAAGAAAAAAAATTTTTCACTTGCAGACATCCAAGTGTAAAGAAACAAACAAAAAACCACGTCAACTACATTTTTACCCTTGACAAGAAATTATCAGTGCAAATGTGAGACTGCACTGGGCCTTTACGTCAACAGTTAAACATCAAGTTACGCACTCAAATATCTTGGTAAAATGCACAACTTTGAGACTTCAGTGTTTGACCAACATGAAATGTTGAATTACACCAAATTTGGCAATGGGGACCAGCATTCACAAATCCTCTCACCACTCCTTCATGAGGAAGAAGTGTGTAAAACAGTTAACCAGGCAATGACCCTTCCTGTTGGCCTGCTTCAGAGACACCATGCACGTGCTCCATACAGCAGATGACAGAGGGTGAGTTAACTTAGGTGGAAATGTTGGTGAATATTGTCAAGAACAGAGTTATCCCTACATTCTGGGGGACTCTTTCCAGTTTGTGCACATCTACTTATATGGTATGGCTTTTCTGTCTTAACAGCAGGACATGTTATAGCATTTATGGTGAAGCTTCTCCTTTTTCCACTTTTCAAACCATTTCTACCAGATTTCCTGTGGGAAATCAGAAGGGGAGGGTGCAGTTACATATACAGTCTTCAGCAGCAAGCACAACACCCTAGGACTGTTAACAACCCAGGCACAGGTAAGTTGAGGACTAATTGACACTTCCTTCCTCCCACCACTTCTTTAATATCTTCTCTCTCAAATTCTCCTGGTTCTGCTCTACTTTTTCTACCCACATGGTCCAGTGAGGGGCTATGCAAGAAGCTTTCTTCACTCCCTGGAGTTCCAAGGCAGTCAGGGAGCTCGATGCTGATCTCCACCACCACAAAGCCCACTGTTCTTACACCCCAGGCTATTCCCATTCCATATGGCATTCCTCACTACGCACTGCCTATCTCTTTGCATGCATTACTGGAATAAGTGCTACTGTTAATGGTATCAAGACAAGTTTGCCATAAGACAGTCAGTTGCAAAGGTCAGATAAAAATCATAACTACTATTTCATTAAGGGACGCTCCTTGCTGCCTCCCAGGAGACCACATAAAAGGTGATCTGCATTTCAAATGTAAGAAAAAATTTATACAAACACCAGGGATGGCACAAGACACGCAACTTTTCCTGAAGTTTTCTAAACATATTCTAGCATAGCCTAAGCCAAGCACCAGAATATGTGCTTGAAGGCCCATTGATCTGAAAGTGCCTTTAAGAAAGAGTATTTAAATGAATTGCTGAACTGGAGCCAAAATTTTAAAAACATTTATCTTATCACTTTGTATAAAAAATTACAGTGCAAGAACACATAAGCAATGATTAATTATATTATGACTTACAGACAGGAAAAATGCAGACAAGTATCTTGTTTGGACTTTCAGGTCCACAAAGAAAGTACAGAAAACAGACTATTATTTTGACCAAAGGATTCACATGAACTAGATAGACACAAGACTCAAAATGGATATTTTTTTTTTTTTACAAAGTAGGATGCAATTTCCTGATGTTGGGCAAAAGACGTGGCTACTCTGCCATTTCCAACTGCAAAGTTTTGGACAAACTGTGTTGTTTCCAGTCAGTGCAGATAGAGTCCTCCTGTCATTCAGACTACTCATTTTTATCTGGGTGGCTAAACATGAACATTTAGTAAGCCTCCATGGAACCACTATGGTCAGCAAAAATCTCTTTGATTACTTTGTGAAAAATCAGAGCAACAAGTAGGTTGTTTAATGCTTTCTACTAAGTGCTTTGCAAGTTGGCACTAAGTTTATTCACCTACTAATCTTATCAAAGCACAATGTCTTTTCACAAAGAGAAAAATGACTGTAGGGGAAAAAGTTCCTTTCTGTCACTGAGAGATACTAGATGCATATGTGTGAGTGATGGAGGGGAAACAGAGCTTACAGCTCTCTCCAGATCATTCACAGGAATGATCACGAGTGGTGTGCTGACGGGATGACGTGCCTGTGAATGGTTTAAACAGTAGGAGATAGATTATTTACTTGGCATGAGCCTCCTTCATGATCTTACTTCACCTCACTGACTGAACAGAGAGACCGTCTTGCTTTTCTGACCAACTCTGTAACATCTTTCAAAGCAATAACAGGTCTAAACCAAACTGTTACATAGTGTTACGCATCAGTCAAAATCTTCTGTCAAGCCCCACCAAGTAGTGTACCACTGCATCAGTTATTCACCCTGGAGCCCACCACAGCAGCCATCAGCCACAGGCACAGGTACCAGAAGCAGTTTCCAAAACACCTCTTCCCAAGAGCTCCTCTACTAATAAACCTTACCAATAAAGCCTTTTCACAGAAGCTTAGGGAGACATGTTGTTGGCAGCTCTCTAACAATGTTGTTTCAGTCTTCAGCTTTGTGACAGAAGGATTACAGTCATGACAAATCTGACCCAGGGCTTTAAATTCCTTACCTCAAGGTATGCACACATCCTCCTTCATAGAGGTAAAACCAGTAACATTTACTCCTAGGCTTTCCTTCCTAACTGCCTCATTCTCTCAAGCCATCCACTGCAAGATGGGTGAGTGCTATGGGGCCTGCTGCCACACAATGGGAAAACTCAATCCAATTGCAAGAGGAGCAGAAAAGAGTGAATACCTCAAAGAAACAAAAAAGAAGAAAGTACCTTGTCTTAGTAAGAGTCATCTTGAAACATTTGATAAAAGTATTGATCTCTTCTAAGTGTATTTAGTTTGTTCAGGAAACATCAAAAATTTATCTAATTAAAAATGCATACATGCTTGGATCATTGTGGTTGTATCTCCTCCCTCTCTCATCTCTTCCACACACAGATGGGAAGGACTTGCACTACTGTTCCACCACCACCTCAGGAAAAAAAAAAATTAAAAAAAAAAATCTGTGCAATATGGAAGAGGATACTTCCATGTAATAAATCAAGCAAATTTCTCAGGAAGTAACATGCAATATAAGTCTGTATTACATTGAGCTACCATCCAGCTAAATTTCGAAGTCAGAGAAAGAAGAGTTTACTGTGAAATCAAACAAAGATATTAGGATTAACATAGTTGGAATCTTTAATGTAAAGTAGCAGGCCACTTTTACTGCATACTTCCTGTACTGCATCAGTGTCACGAGAATCAATGTCCATTTTAACATATACTGCTATTAGCAATGAACTGTATGAAATGGACTGAATTATTCATTATCAATTACCTTGGGAAAAGGCACACAAATATTAATAGCAAGGATCATTATGAAGAAATTCTTCACAGAAAGGGTGATTAGCTATTGGAATGGGTTGCCCAGGGAGGTAGTGGAGTCACTGTCCCTGGAGGCGATTAGATGTGGCACTTAGTGCCATGGTCTAGGTGACATGGTGGTGTTCAGTCACAGTGTGGACTCAATGATCTCAGAGGTCTTTTCCAAACTAATTGATTCTGTGATTCCATAGCCAGCTCTCCTCCCTCCCAAAATGCAAGCTCAGCGGGACAGGGCACTGAACTCTGAATCTTGTCATTTCCCCAGTGGCTTTCCCAAGGATACTGCACCTTGTGATGCCACACACACATCCCCATGAGTACAAAGGACAAACACTCCCCATACACAGAGACCTTAAAGCCACCTGTATTACAGTCACACCGGCATTCAGTGAGCAATGGGCCCTCATATAAAAGCAAACTGAGTGGCACATACTTACTTAGGCTTGCAAGTGATCAAGCTGTTGGCCAGCACACCAGTAAGGCAACCTCTGCAAGTCCCTGGCATTAAAAGCTGACATGATAGTAGCAAGAACTGCTAGCAGAGCAAGCACAGCAATGAATAAGAAGTTACTGCAGAAAATGCATGAGATATTGTGGAATATATGAGATATATGAGAGATTGTGGAAAACTTCACTGCTTTGCCACCATTGTGTAACAGCAGAGTCTAGCAAGGCTCTTGAAGAACTGCTGGACTGTAAAATTACAGACAACAAAAAAATTTGCCCTGATGCCACAAACACACGCACAAACTCAGGATAAACAGACCATTCATATCTTTACATTGCCTGAGAGCACTGACATTTCACTTCACTTATAAGATTAACCACCTTCTGCCTTTCTCTGGGACTATGGCTGTAAAGCACGTGGACAGTCTCCTGGCAGTGTGATAAAGGTCGCTGGGTGGATACAGACTTCTCTGGCAAGAGGGGGAAAGGAGGACCAAGAGAAGCCACCTGGCAACCAAAGGCTCTGGTGTAACACACACTGAAGGCAGCAGGTTTTTGCCACTGCCTACCATGAAATAAGTTTGCCAGTGCACTACAGTCAGGTTTTTAAGAGTGATGATACATAACAGCTACTGAGTTCAAGCTGCTTGCAAATTCAACATCTGAGTATTAACTCAAACACCATTCCCTAGAGGCTTCCCATGCTTCTGAAACCACTTACAGATATGTGCATCACTGTCTGTAAAATATTGATCCATTTCTCCAATATCCTGTCCCTGCTGAAAGAAGAATTTATCCAAAAGATTTTCCAAGTGCCTCTTTCAGAGAAGTACTTCTTTTGAAAGTTTCAAAAGTCATTGAGAATAATTTGATGAAGAACAAAAACAAGTGTTAATATGCCCAAGTTTATACTCATCTGATTGTCAAGTAAAAATTATACATTCCTGTGTATAATTAACCAGGCTAACTAATCTTGCTTGACAAACACAGATATAAACATCAGCTTTGACACTGAGCCAAAGCAACCACACTAGGATCTGTGCCAATGCTGAATTCTTCAGTCTCATATCATAAAACGACTTGTCTGTTGTATTTACAGTTCCAGTGGCTCTGGACTCTGCCGGCAGCTGGCCAGAAGAACAGATTTGAACTTGTGCATTATGGCAGAACATGTGCATTTGATTAGAAGAAAGAAATTATGCATATTTCTTCTGGATGGTGTTATTCATCAGACCTCCCATTGTAAACTAATTGTAAGGCATGTTGCTACCCAAGTATCAAAAATACTTTGTAACATACAATAAGCCAGTATATCTCAAGAGGCAGCACTGCTCTTCAGCCTACTATAGCTAGAGGTTTCTGTTATCTCACTTTTCAAATCAGAAGATTCAGCATTTTACTGTGTTTTAATTGCAAAGGATAGAATTTGGATGTTATAGAACAGCACTTTTCTTTCTTCATATACAAATGCAAAAATACCTTACCTCCTTACTTGAGTTATGAGGGACTTTGTAAAAATACTGCTGTGACATCTCATCCATTTCTTCAATCCTCAGGAACAGAAATCTTGGTAACAACCTGCTATGCAGACCATATTTCAAAACCTACCTAGCAACACCTCATCATGTGATAGGCAGAAGAACCCACTCTGGTTTCCAGCAAACATTCACTAGCTATGAACTGTCACCACAAAAGACCTACTTCTCCTGTGACTATTAGAGGTGGTCCACCAGGGTGGAATGAGTAGGGTGGTGTTATGGCAACAAGCAGAAGAAGCAAGTTTTTGAGGAGGTTCACATCCCACAGGGACTTCCAAATTAACTAATCTCACTTTGAACTTTTTTTTTTAAACTTCAGGCCATACACTTGATGCAACGTAAGCAGTTCTGTTCTGAGCTGAAAACATCAGTCACAGGCTTCCTTCAACACAGAGCAGCTCTTAAGATTATGAATTCTTGCTTTATTTTCAAACCAGCCAGACTCATTGGCGTCCAGCAGGTGCAAGATGGCTGAAGGTCCCCAGTGACAGCCCTGACATGGACTTCAGCCCTTGGTGGTACCCAAGAGGGTATCTGTGACTCAGAGCAGACGTGCTGCTCTCACGGCGAGGTGCAGAGTCCACTCAGAGTGTAGCCACACCAGTTCAAAGTACCTTCCACCCCTCGCCGTGAGGACCAATGCAGCGCTGGCAGCACGTCAAGCGCTGACTCAGCTGAGCTGGCCCAGGGCAGCAGGCACCGATGGCATTGCTCTAGGACCCTGCCCAGCCACAGGGAGAGCTGCCCTCCTCCAGCAGAGGCAAAACGAGAGAAGGGCAATACCACAGCCGCTTAGCAGCAGATGAATTACGCAGACACTCCACTGCAAACACAGCTTTAACATCGCCACACACCAGCCAGCCAGCCTGGTTCCTACCATACTCTGTCCCCTGCCTTCTCACATCAGGGACTTCCAAGTTCCCCCAGGCTCTGCAGAGTCTCTTAAAAAAAAAAAAAAAACAAAACAAAACAAAAAAACCTCCAAAGACACTCCACCCACCACCAAAACATTCCTCAAGTCTTTAAGAAGAAATTTATTGTACAGTATTTTCCTACAGGGCACCCCCTCAAGCCCCTGCAAATGGCAGTTAACCCCGAGAAGGAACTTTGGGACGTGGGGAATCAGAAGCTGCAGCACATCACCCTTTCACCTGCAGTCCCTGGAGTATCACCTGATCCAGAGGGCACTCTGGGTGACTGCCCTCACAGACCAAGCTGCAGCTTTGCTTCTGACCTGAAACACCCACTAGCTTTTCTCCCCACGTAAAGCTCCAGCAGAGTAGTGACAGGTCCTCAAAAACAGTGACTTCTGTCCTCATGCCAGAACATCCCTCTGCACAAGGACATCAATCTTCTTACTCTGAGGAAAAGACTGAACTTGGGTCAATTACACCTCAGTGATGTCCTTAGCCATTTACCTCCTAGAAAAGAGGAACCACTGTATTATCTTACTAGAAAATGGAGACTAGTTGATGAGAATGCAAAAGCCAACAAGCAGTGCATTGGGTCCGTTAACCTTTAACCATGTTTTGATCATTTACCAGCCAGTATTTTAAAATATGACTTACACCAAAGATAGATTTGTATCACTGGTCTGCAAAGATGAAAAGTTACATTTCATGATCAATGAAATGTCAACCAGCAGCTCCTATGAATATCCAGCACCCTTGAAAATTTTACTTCTGTTCGTACTCTGATGCAATCTTAACTCTCTTGAAATTAACTTGGAAACAGCATAATCCTAACTGAGTTGTTTCTCTGATTTAGCTGAAAGGAAAATTTCCTTTATTGGACAAGAGTTGTTCAGGACTTATGTTTGTGTAATATGAAGTATTACAATATGAAAATATGAAGTACTTCACACTAAACTGACATAATCTGACATAAATTCATTTACTAGGCAAATCTCTTGCCTTCTTCCAACACTTAGGCTGAAGACTAAGTCATACTACTTATTAAAAGTATAAACCTTTAAATAATGATGGGCTGATATGACATAAGTACATTTTCATGACAAATTGAGTTAACATGTACCTAAAGGCTTACATTTTAAACAAATTGTTCTGAACTCTTAGTTCTGAGTAATATCTATATCCCAAAACAATAAATTACAACAGCACATGTCCCACCAAGATGTTCTGGTCCAGTCGCCCATGAACACCCCACATCCTCACAAATGTTAAGCTGTGAAAGTTTTGTGGGCATTCATTTACATGCATAATCCATCAGATAAAACAAAAATACGCTGAATTTAAATTTGGGATTTGTGTGTATGCATTCATGAGACTTCAGATGATAAGCAGAATGGGAAAGTTTAATGGTAGAAATGTCTTAAACCAATGTGGGAACCTGCATGCACTGTAGTAATCTGTTGTTAGTCACAGGAATAATCTTCCTGCTGAAGGCATCCACATCTCAGTTACAGACAGCAGCTGCTATTCCAGGGCCTCACATACCCATGGTACTTATTATTATAACAAGGGGATTGGTTACTATTAACGACTGATGAAAATTTCTCTGCATTTGGTTTTACAAACAATATTGAGATATTGAGTCCCTTTCAGTCCTGGACTGTTGTGTAGCACTTCCATGTGCTGCCTGGAGTCTGACAAGTTTCACATTAAAGCACAAGAGCCAGAAGTCTTTCTTCATAGTAAATAGCTTGCTGCCTATTTATAAAACAAGTTCTGTTCTATTTTTTATTACTATTTGTACAAGAATGCCTTCAAAAACACCAAAACTCTGTTTTAAAATCATCTCTACAACCCAAAATCACTGCCCAAAAGACCCTTCTTCCCAGCCAGCACCAACAGCCTTCATTCATCCAGAGGATTTGTTTTCCAAATACCTTGTAAAAGGCTGGACAGCCTCCTTTCCTTTCACATCAATCCAGCTTTTAAGTAACCCCCCTCAATATCCAGCCCTGCACACACCCCCTTAGCCAGAAATGCATTTTCAGTAGTAAACAGGCAAACAGAATTCACCCAGAGAAAGGATGAGGATGACTTTAAAGGTGTGCCAAGGCCAGATGGTTATTTATGCCTCCTAATACAAGGCTCTCAACAGGAATAAGTAAAATCCAATCTACCCACATTTTAAGACATACCTGCCCAAGCTTTAACTGAATTGATGATCAGTAATTCAATGGAGCTAAGCATAAGGAGCAATGTTTCAACCTTTATTATTCCCACTATTGTGTGTAAATGTGTGGGGGCGCATGCACAGGTTTCAGTGTGTTCCCAAGCAACTGGTAAACATCACTGTACTTTTTCCATCATTTTTCAGGGGGGAATTGCAGTACCACTCACACATGCCCTTAGTCCAGTGCAAGTTAGGATCAAGAGAAATGCCTAACTTCTCCCTATTGTCACTTTTAAAAATGTTCATTGTTTTTGTTTCTGGCATATCTCTAACAGCAGTTGACCTTTTGAAAATGTACTATGTCAAGTCAGAAATAAAGAAATAAGGACGTTTTCAGCATTCAGGACAACAAAGTAAACTTAGTTCCAAGCTAGTTCACTTTGAGTTGCAAAACAGACAAGGAAAGAAAAGACAAGTTATCCCCACACTAACGGCATTGCAAGTACAAATAAACTTCATCGGGAAAGAAACTAAAAATACAAGTGTCCTCTCCATTTCTGAGAAAGTCTAGGAAAAACATTTTATCTCTTTAAAACAAAAGTTTGCTGTGCTCAAACTACTAAACATCCCGTATTCTGTGCATACTCAATGCAGTAACCATATAATCTCTTCAGCTGTAGAACGGCGACAAGAGTTGGAACAGCGAAACTACTCAGGATAATACTACTACATGGGCGAAAACATCTAAACAATCAGAGCCGGGTACGTTCCCAGGGAGAGTGTGAAGAGCTTGCTCCCCCCCGAAACGCAGTCAAGGTTAGACGTTTTTGGTGGGGTACGCCCCGCACTGGTCCACCCTGTCCGCACCTGGGGTGAGCACAAGGAGAACCGGAGTGCAGCCGGCTCCAGCCCCACCGCGAGAAGCGAGGAGCCGCCTGCAGCCCCCGGGACGGCTGCGAAGTGATGGCCGGTGTGACACAGGTGAAAAGGCAAGGGACTGGACGGGGGCCGGCAGCCGAAAAGCCCGGCGAAAACCCAAGCAAGGGAAGCTGCGAGGAGCCGCCCCGGAGCGCTGCTGGCACAGGCGGGGCGAGGGACTCGCTTTCAGCGGGACCCCCGCACCCGGCGGCAAGGGCTGGAGAGCGGCTGCCGGCACGGGAGTCCCTCAGGCAGCGCCTCCGCCACCCGGGGCGGTGCTGCGGGACAGCCCCACGGGACTGCCCGAGTCGCAGGCACCCGCCGATAGCGCCGACGCGCCACGGGCGAGTACCCGTGGAAAGTTCCAGGCAGGTCCCACTGGCAGCTGCGAGCCGGTGCCGGCGGGCGGACAGGAGGTCGGGGTCCCGCGGACCCTTACCTTGGATCGCTCTTTCACGTAGTACTTGCCGAGCCGGCTCCCGCAGTACATCACTAGGCGGTCTATCAGCGTGAGGAGAAAGTTGATGGCCTCGCAGCCCTCCTCCGTGCCTCCGATCCACTTGATCTGGTCGCCGCGGAGGTGCCGCTTGGCGACACCGCGGCTGGGGCCGGCCAGCTGCCCGTCGGCCAGTTCCCCGTCGCGGTGCATCCGCTTCACCCGCTCCAGCACGCAGTCCCCCACCACCTCCCCCAAGAAGTTGTCCAGGTAGCAGAAGCCGATGTCGTGCAAGCAGGGCACGACGTACTCCAGGGCGATTCTCTCCAGGTCCAGCCTCATGATGTGCCCCAGCGGCATGGCGCGGCGGGGACGGTCGCGCCGCTACTCTGCCGGCGCCCGCGCTGGGAGGCGATGCCCGTGGGGCCGCCGTCCGCTCCAGGCCGAGCCGGGCAGGGGCTCCGCCGCGGCGCGAGGCCAGGCGAGGCGAGGTAAAACTTT
>VXBC01004656.1:0-22986 GCA_013399945.1 Ploceus nigricollis
GGGGTATCAGCCGCTCCTCCCAGTTTTGTGTTCTCAGTGAAACTGCTGAGGAGGCCTCTGCCCCTTCATTCAAATCATTGATGGATAAATCAAACAAGACTGGGCCCACTATTGGACCTTGGGGATCACCACAAGTGACAGGCTTCCAACTGGACACTGTACCACTGATTATGACCCTCTGAGATCTGCTGTTTGGGCAGTTCTCAATCTCACTTTCCACTCATCCAGTCCACACTTCCCATTTGATCTATGCATATAATATTTGTTCCAGGAGCTGTTTGTTTAATGAGTTTAAGCTAGTCTGTACCCTTTAACACGTGGATTTTTTTCTCTTACATTCTTTGCACTTTTTTCCTTGAATTCTTAAATATAATCAGTAATACTTAAGGAATTAATTTGGCTTCCCCTCATGGCATTATATGGTCAACTTAGTTGGGCTCAAATAACTCCCTGATTTAATAGTCTTTTTACTATTTTCCCTCTTTCTCTGGCTCAGGTTCCTACTCCAGATTGTTATCATCAAATAATTCTAAAAAAATCTGATCATAATTACCCAGTTTGTTATAAATGAAGAAAAAGTCACCGAACATTTCAAAGTTCTCTGTGTGGCACATTATTTATTCACATTGTTAGCTACTCAATGAACCCTCATTTTTCTTTTACTGTATTCCATACTACAACTTTGCTGCCCCTTATTTTACTCTCCCCTGCCCAGAAACATTCAGCACATCCCCATCTCATGTTTTCAGGAGTGCAGAGAATATGTAAGTTTTTGATAAATAATGTAAAAACCATGTCCCACTGTTTAAAAACACTCAAGAGCTAAGCCACTAATAAAATCCCGTGACTCTGTAGTGCTTATCATGCCACAGTTTTCACAGTATGTTACTTGTAGCTCTTCCAGTTTCTCCCCAGGTCCAGAATATGGAGTTTTCAAGAAAATTTCCTGTTGCTTCTCTTTGGTTTAATTTATGACCCTGTTGTTTATTTCCATTAAGCACGTCCAAAGAAGGGCAATACAGCTGGTGAAGGGTGTGAAAAACAAATTATACGAGAAGTGAATGAGGGAACAGGGACTGTTTAGTCTGGAGAGGAGGCTCATGGGGGACCATTCAATCTCCATAAATACATGGAAGGAGGTAGCAGCCAGGTGGAGGTTGTTCTCTCAAGCAGCAAGGCAAAGGATGAGACTAAAAGGTAGAGACCTTTTAGTAGAGATGTGACAGGGAGGTTTGGATTGATTATTAGACAAAATTTCTTCACTGAAAGGTTAGCCAGGTATTGGCACAGACTGCCTGTGGGAGCAGTTGGGTCACCATCCCTGGAGACATTTAAAAACACACAGAGATATGGTGCTAAGAGATGTGGTTTGGTGTTGCACTTAACTGTGTTAGGTTAATGATTAGACTCAATGATAATGGACCTTTTCCAACCTAAATAATTCCATGATTTTAAAACCATTAAACATTTTGCCTGCCTTCATCTCTCTTCACAGGCATGCATGCTTACCCTCTCACTTTTGATTTATTGAACCTTTTACTACACTGTGCACTTTCAGCAGCACAAGTGCTGCTATTTCAAGTTCAAATAGCTCACTTTCTAATTAACCAGTTTAACTGAAACACTAACTAGTAGGACCTGAAGAGGATTATAATTGACATTTTGTGACTTCAAAGAAGACAGGAGGGTATTGTCAATGCTTTCCAGGAACCTCCTGGATGGTTTTTGCTTCACTATATATATTCTCCAGCAGAAGTCAGGGTGATTAAAGTCCCTCCCATGAACCAGGGCCCATGATTTCAAGACTGCTTTTGGTTGCCTGTAGAAAGTCTCATCTACCTACTCCTCTTCAGCAGTCTGTAGCACACACCCACAATAGTGCCACCCTTACAAGTCTGCCCTTTTATCCTGATTCGTAAGCTCTTGACTTGCTCCTCACCAAGACAGAGCATGATATGTTCCATTTTTCCTCACACAGAGTGTAACACCACCACTGCTCCTTCCTGGACTGTTTCTCCTAAACAATGTGCAGCCTCCCATGACAACATCCCAATCCTGTGAGCTATCCCACCATGTCTCTGTAATTGCAGTGAGATCAAAGCCCAGGACTGCACACAGTTCCCTAGTTCCTCCTGGTTTTTCCCCACAATTCTGTGTGCATTGGTGTACAGGCACTTTACAGAGATATTTATTTGATGGTGACAATATCCCCGTGGAGGTGCAAAGGACAACCTGTAGTCCTCTCTAGTGGTTGTGTGTTTGGTTGCTTGTGCTTGGTCAAGGTATTCCCTCTTCAGCCTTCTTTTGTTACTCGGGGATTTATTCAATGTTTCCCTGCCGGCTTCTATTATCTCAGGAGTCCTTGGTACATCTTTGGAAGACAGCAGGCATGCTCCAGTGTGGCTGATACATCTCACAGGGCCTTCACAGGTACCCTGCCCTTTTAATTTTTCCATACTATCCCCCAGTTTGCCAGAGACAAGACTGATATTGTTCATGTTACCCATCACACCTAGTTGTACTTTCTAAAACAATAGAGTAAAAAAAACACTTGCAGTCCCTGATCTTTTGACTAAAGCCAAAAAGGTCCTCTCCTTTTCAGAAGCTTTGGTATGTTTTTGTGACATAGAAGGATTCTGTCAGCAATTTGAAATAATTTTGATTCATTTACAAGGGCACATACTGTACCTCATCAACAGCGTTGCTGTGAAATAATGAAACATTTCAGAGAAAACTGCAGGATATTTAGAATAATTTCTTCCTGAAAATATACAAAACCCTTTGGGAAAAATGTAAGCAGATGGTGCATGAAGCGTTCATTGGTTTTTTTATGTAATGATAAATAAACACTTTAAATTAAGATTCATAACTTCAGGAAATTTCATTCTGAATTATACACCCAAACAAAAGACCCTCAAAATCCAGATTACCTTTAGATCTCTAGTGTTTTCTTTCAGCAATTTCCATTTCTAAGGCCATCCTGCTGGGAAGTGATTTGAAGGAAGAGCTCTTAGGACAGAAGCTCTGGTGTATTATTACTCAGGTCAACAGAGTCATGACAATTAACAGAGGCAGTAAACCTGTCCTTGTAACCTATAGGGGGAAAGAGAGATGAGAGCAATACTACTCCCACTGCTGACTAGACCTAAGCCTTTCTAGCTGTTTACAACATGTGTATTGTTTGCAGTTTTGTATGATCCTCTAAATTGTCACTGCTGCATGTCTCAGCTTACCTGGCTGTAAAATGTATTCTTTAAAAATACATCTTAAGGTGCTTGAATCAAAGGCCATAATGTTTGTAATAACACACACCAATTAATCTCATTGACCACAGTATCATTCTGAAGAGCTATCACAGTAGTTTATCTCTGACTGGACTGTACTCTGTCTAGTGAAGGAAAACAGTGTCTTACTGAATTTGAACATCACAACACGACAGTTTTGTGTTTCCATATTGCCACACATTGCTGTCATTGCCAGATTGGCAGTCAGAACACAAAAGAAGAAGATCTCAGAATGACAAAAACCCCCAAAATACAAAAAGAATTATATTTAAAAACACTTTGTGTAGTGAGTGTTTCTGTTCCTTTAGTAAAGTTACTTCTCTTTCTTCACAGCTGCAAAAAGATACTGAAGTCTAATAAACTAAGTCATGCTGTCATATTTTACTTTGATTGACCATGATGTGAATTTGCCACAATCACACTGACTTCAAATGATTTAATGAATTAATTTATATTTACACTAGTGTAACTGGGAGCACAGTGTAATTGAGCTTAGTTCTCAACATGACAAAGGATTCACCATTACAGGGTATCTTAGAACAGCTGTTCAGTGAGAATATCTCACCTGCCCTGTGGAAACACACCGTCAGTGAACTGAGGTCTGGTGAAGGAAAGAAGCAAGAGGAAAGCCTGTCACCACTGATGGCCTTGGAATGGTATTTTGTATATGGATTCTACCTCATGCTTTCTGCAGAAATATTTTCTCTGTCTCTACCTCATTTCTGCATATGTCTTGAATGACTAGTGGTTTCTTTTTCTTACTCTGTTTCTATCTGGTAATAGATTTTGGGACCCAGTCGTCATCAACAGTGATTCAGAAGAAAAAAGAATGTGGTATAACAGGACAACCTAAGGAAAAAGGGGTGCAATCAGTTTGCAGGGAGGAAAACTTAGGGACTGTCACAGTATCCAGCACAACAAAGACTTGAACTCACCTGAGATATTCACTGTCACATGATTATGAATATTAAGTCACCTGAGAAGAAGATTAAATGATACTATAGAAAGAGGGGGATTCTAAGCGGAGGTGAAAATAAGAAAATCAGATATTGAAATGCAAGTACAGCAGAATTTCTGTTGCTCTGGTTAGGACCCTTCATTGAGCTGTTATTTTGCTATGAATATTCATGGCAACTGAGTAATGAAAACTGATATATGATGTAAGGTATGCTAGGGCATACATTTAATTCTTTCTTGAAGGAGAACTTCAGGATCCTAAAAACCCCAAACCAACAGGAAGACTCTAAGGTCAACATGCAACTCACTAATTAAATAAAATAACTCACAAGTCACAGACATATCTAGAGATCACCATTACCCAGCCCTTGCTCTGAAGAAGATCGAGGTTGCCCAAACTGATATTCAACTGGGTTTTGAATAGCTTTAAGGATGAAGAATACACAACCTCTCTGGGCAACCAGCTTCAGTGCTCAATCAAAGTCACAATAAGAAAAGTGTTTTCTTCTGTTTAAATGGAATTTCCTGCAATTCAGTTTGGGTTGCTTGGCCTTAAACATCAGCTAAGTAAATAACTAAGTAGTAATTGAATGAGGCATAAGAATCATGCAGATTTTGGAAAATGAAGTGAGTGGCATGCATATGAATAGACTAATATACGTGGATATTGAAAAGCAGGAGCCCAGAATGCAGGCTAGCAGTAACTGGTTTTCTTAATTTCCTCTTTCTTGTACATTTCCAACTCTCTTAACTCTGAGTTGGTGAGCTATTATGTAGAGGCTGCCCATTAGATACAAAGCTTTACAAGCTCAATGTTGATAATGTCAATGTCATGAAGAAAATTCAGGCCAGTTCCAATACATGGTACAAAGCTATCTAAAATTGTAAGTGTGGGTGTTTCAAGCGTGGGTCTTGCCTCATTTGAAATTGAAATATGTTTGCAATTCTTGAATGTGGGAAGATTAATTAGCACCTCTGTTTCAAAATAAGAAGTAGAAACCCACCACAAAGAATAAGGAAAGTGACACTGTTGACAACTAGGAAAAGAGGGTTTTCTACCTGGAAAATAGTGCAGGAAAAAACCCAAATGCATACATCTTTCTAATCTAAAGGGAAGGAAAATGACACTTGATATTGACTGAGTTTTTCAGAACAATTCCACAGTCACATTTTTCATAGCTGCCAAATAATAGCAAACTATGATATTAATTCTCAGAAAGCTACTGATTTATTAATGATACTTCAAGGCATTTGCTTTCCGAAATTCCAGCTCTTGATTCCTCTAAGAAAGTGGAAGGAAGTTAGAAGGCAAACAAACAAACAGGTACCCATGCATGTTATGGCACATTTCACTCTGATGTATTTCAGTGAAAGACTGGGATACATTAAGCAGCCCTTTGAAAGTAACTTCAACTGCTGCAGTTTAGGAAATAGAAGCTGCCTATCTCCCTATTTCATCTTGTTCCTATGATCCCCTACTGGTTGGGAACAGTTCCCTTTGATATCTCATGTAGGGTCACTCATAGATGTTTCTTTTATTCTTTATAAAAGCAATCTCAAGACACTGAGAGTTGGTATGCTCTTCATTTACTATCAAAGGAACTTAATATGATGTACCAAAATGACATTGAAAAGAGCTGTCTCTTAGTGGGATACATTTTTGAATGCAATTTGCAGATAGCAAGGTAGGTACCTGAAACATGGCGTACAGAAACGAGATGAAAGAGAAATATTCAAATCCTTGAAACCTCTGTTATCCCACAGGTGATTCTCTTTTTACTTCAGGTAGTTCAGTAACACTGCGGTGTTGTGTTCAGATTACAGATTGACAATATGAAACGTTCTAAACTGTAATTTATGACAGAAAGCGGGCAGTTTATGTAAAAAACTGAACAAGCCAACAAAACAAAAAAAAAAAATCCAGAAACAACTACCCACAACAAAAAAAAGCCCCAACAAAACAAATAAAAAACCCCACCTCCCCCAGTAAAAAAACAAAACAAAACAAAACAAAAACAAGAACAAAAAACCTCACCACACAACAAAAAACAACCAAAACTCTATTTGGAGATGTGACTGTGGAAGAAGAAAGAGATTCTTGTCACAGGAATTTACTCATAGGAATGTGTACATAAACACACTTCCCTCTTTCATTTTCCCTGCTGGCTAGATACCTACCTCCTCCTTTCTATCAGTGTTCAGAGAAAGAAGCTCTGTCTATTTTTCATGCAGACCTGAACAGTAAGATAGTCTGCCCTTGAAAATGATGTAGCTTTCTCCTACAAATTCTTTTTTTAATCGAAGTTGATATAAACCTTAATGATATTTACTACATGAATGAGTTAAGTCTGAATTTTGCATAGCATATGAACAATCTGGAGTCTCAAAAAATTTTGCAGGAAATATATTTTGTTTTAATCTCTTGATAAGAAAAATGTACATATTGTGTATGTACTGTGCACAGAGCCTCCCTGAATCCACTGTTATGGGGTTTTTTTGCAGCTCATATAAGCCAGACACGGGCAATTTATCTCAGTCAAAGTCAAGCTGCCTTCTGTCAGTGCTCACATCTTCAACAACCACTCCTGAAATTGAGCATATTTTGTGTTCTTGATAATGTTGATGTTGAACAAAGCAAATAAAATCAGTTTGATTCTCCTAAATTCAGATTAATCTGCAAAGCAAAAGATAACAAAAACATTATTTTGACTATCAGACTGAGCAGATGTGATGGCAGTTGTCAGGGTTAAACATGTCTCAAGCACATGCATAAACTTACCACAGCAATAGGCTGCAATATTTTATATCAGGCCTACTTCCTTTGCAGGAGTGTCTTCCTTCAAGCATGCTTTGGGAAGAGGAAGGGTGGAAGAATGAGAAAACTAAAAGGCTTGAGTTGATTAGAAATAAGAAGTATTCAAATGGTGGCTTAGGAAGATAAATAGTGAAAAGAGTCCCTAAGACTGAGTTCTCATTTTGAAAGTTATTCATCAGTTATGAAGGGCAGTTCTGTAAAAGTTGTATGCATTGGAAGTTAATTATCCACAGGACAAAATTTATGTGCACCTGGACAGCATTTATCTGAAAACAGGTGTCTAGGAAAGCCTCTGAGACAGTCAGCTCAAGTTCCTAGATTCCCTGTAAGTTCACACCAATATATTTTGTAATGACAAAGTAAATAGTTATATGTCACAGGTTTGGGGGCTAAAATGTCCAATCAAAAGAAACTATCATACCTAGTTTCTAGGAAAATAAAGACCTTCATGGTTTAAAATGAGGTTTGGGCTGAGGATGGCAGTATTTCTCAGACCAAGGAGAGGTGTATAACCATCGTGTCTTTTACCAGACAGAGGTGGAGTCTTGCAGGTAGGAATGTTGTGGTGCTGAGTAATGTTCTTATTCAAGACTAACTAGAAGAAAAAACAAATGAAGTCAGAGAGAAAAAAAGTAAACAATGCTTCTGGTATCCAAAGTATTAAATTATGTTATTAATTTTTTTAAATCCAGTCATTCTTCTACAGAACCTATTACGAAGAGAAGCCTGGCAACATTCTGAGCAGCAGAAGGAATGTCATACTATATAAAATGACAGAAGACTAACTAGTCTTGTTTTTTGAGGATTCTTATTAGAAGATGTGATTGTGTGATTGATTTCTTAATTCAGGTCTTAANTTAATTCAGGTCTTAAAATATTATAAGACCAATTATTTATGGTTTGTTTATTTGTTTGGTTTGGGGATTTTTAGGGTTGGTTTGGCTTGGGTTTAGGTTTTTTTTGCAAGAATGGTAATTGTGGGCATATGATTAAAAGAAAGAGAGATTCTGTAAATACATATGTAATATTGGCATTACATATTGCATATGTAATCTTTTGTAACATACATAGGTTATATAGTAGCCATAGTAGCACAGAAAAGTATTCTTCATGATATATATTTTTAAACTGTCCAAAAGTTTCAAGTCATTATCTCATTTTCAAAAAGAAAAAAAAAAAAATGGACCTTCTAAAAAGCTGTTAGCTAACTTCAGAGATCATAACAAAACTTATGTGGTATGAGGGCTGAAGTTGTTAATGTAAGAGGTGATGATTTTCTAAATATTTGTTACATACTACATAGACTGTATGTAAAAGACATCTCTTAGTTCACCTTAGAAAACAACATTTACCTCCTTTAAAGGGTAGATGAGGCTGGTTCATACAAATGAAGAGCAAATGGAGCCTTTTGTATTGCTGAGATTTCCTTTGTCTCTGAGGAAGTGCCAAGATTACTTGGCTTTTCTTCTGGGTAGTTTTATCTCCTGACTAAGGCCCCATAATATCTGAAATATCAGTAATTGCCATCGGCAGCCTGACCCACCTGCTGGTTGTTCTGATGTTCTTCAGTGGCCCAGTGCTTGGATACATAAGCATCTACATGATGTACCTTCACAACCAGGTTCTCCATCTGGGCATGAATATGTTGCCACAGTGTGGCAGCCCAGATGGATTTACAATTAATGTTTATAATGGTTTGAGTTTAACATATTCTGGTCAGATCTATAATTATCTCAACCCTGTGGGCCTCACACTGGATGTCAAAAATGTCTGTCATAGTTTAAACCCTGCTGGCAATGAAGAACCATCTAGTTGCTTGCTCATGCACCCCATCCTGGTGGAATGGGGAGGAGAATGTAAATCAATGTAAAACCCAAAGAAATGCAAGTTTTGCACAATGCAGTTGCTCACCACCTGTTGATTGATGCCAGACCCTGCGATTGGTGTCCCTTATGGATAACACCCCCAGTTTATACACTGGCAATGGTGTTCTATGCTGTGGAGTCTCCCTTTGGCCAGTTTGAGTCACATGCTCAGGCTGTGCTCCCTAAAAGTTTTTTGAGTTCCTCCTCGCTGACAGAGCATTAGACACAAAAATCCTCCTTGATTTAGGATAAAGAGTACTTATCAACAATTAAAACAGCAGTGAGTTATCAACAATATTCTTATACTGAATCCAAACCACAAGCACTGTACTGCATACTGAGAAGAAATCAACTCCATCCCTGACAAAAGCAAGACTAGAAAGCAGGTTCTAGAAAGTATTTACAGAAAGCAGGATATGAAATAGGTGAAAAGCACAAAAGGCAATTGGTGCATTTCCTTACCTATATTTTTTTCTTCAGTCAATGGTATACATTGTCTTGTTTTATCTGTCCTAGTTGAAGGAACTTTGCAACTGCATTACAGAGGTGAAAAAGTGTCCCTTTAACTAGCTTTTTATTGTAAGCTAACTGTTTGTGGGCTGCTGACTGGAGGACAAAAGGGATAGCCATAAAATAGTAGCATTATTCTCCATCCAGCCCTTCCCAAGGAAAGCACACTCCTCACTGACAGAAAAGAAGGCACATGCTAGTAGTTAGCTAATCTTGTAACAGATTCAATCAAAGGTATTGATTTGGGAAGTTCTAAAGGAAAATACATTGCATTTAATTGCAATCTAGTTAAAAGAATCTTACTTATTCCAGTCAAAAAGGACAGATACCATTGGAAAAGAAATGCAAAAATAATGTGTGGTAGTGAAAACCTGCAGACAATGGACATACTAGATGGCAAAGGAGTAAAATTCTGCCCCTGCGTAAGCTTTTAAGACTTATCTCAGTTTTCCATATTGTATTATATTTTTGTATATTAGTGCATATTTTTTATATGATTGTATATTAAAGATAGTCAAACTGGAATTAAAAATGAAATTAACAAATTGCTTAGTGACAAACTTTAATCCAGACCCTGGTCCTCTTTTTTCCCTCCAGATGAAAAAGAATGCTTGCCATACAAAGGAAATATAATCAAAAACATTGTTTTGAAGATGTTGGCTTTTTGGGCCTATCCATACATTTGAAGAATATTCACTGTAAGACAGACTAGAAAGCACTGTCTACAGAGCATCATTGGAGTTATCAATGGTCCTCGAGAACTAGTACTGTGAAACAAGTGTACTTGTTCCAGCATCACACATTACAGGGATAAACATCCAAATGGATGGGATACAGCCTCATCCATTTGGAGGCAAGACATGTTGTGGTTGTTTTTGGCTTTAACCCAACAGCTGCTATTTCTAAAAGTACTCCTAGAGGGTTGTCATTTGAAGGGTTGGAAAGCAGGACAGAATTAAAATCTGAATGGAGAAGCAATCCACTGCCAAATAACACAGTGCCTGGAGCAATTCACATAAAACTTCTTTCAAATGTCACTTACATTGTTGCAGAGCTCCATAAAGATAGAGCCTGACCTATTTTTCTTTTGTTTCAATACTTGTTCCCTTTGACTTTTTGTTGCTGTTGTAATTGCTGCCTCTCTCATTTCTTCCTGGCTCTGGCGTTTGTTAGTGTGGCTTGTTTATGTTGTGCTTCTGCATCTTCATTTCCTCTGCCTGAGAGGGATCTGGCAGTACCTGCCATGAGTCTGAAATGACCAGGAGCAATACAGCGCTCCCACTTTACTGGAGATGGCAGGGTGTATCAATTAAGATGGATGAAAGCTTTCCTTTACCCAGGGGTAAACACCACCTCCACTAATCAAAAAAGCAAGACAGAGGATGTTTTGTTCCACCCTTTCCTCCACAGTTGAATATCTTGCAACTGGAATGCTGTTCCCTGGCTTAGCAAGCCCTGGGAATGCCAGTGTACCATACACATGACGGAACCCCAGCCTGGAGAGGGAAGCAGTGACTCTCCTTCATCCTTCTTTGCCTTCAGAAGGCTGGTCCCCATAATATGGTGGATTCTGAGGAGGAAAAAAGTGGAGGTCAGCACTTCCACCTCACTGGGAGGATGTGCTTTGCATACTTTACACACTTGATACTGGTACAAGCTGACATTGTCTGGCATAGTTCTCTGCGAGCTGCAGATGACAGATAGAGGCACCATGGGTACCACAGCACCACTGTTCCCTCATTTGCTCTCCCTAGACAATTATAATGCAGATAATTAATAACAGAGTATCAGGCTCACTCTACCTGCAGCACCGTGGCAATGGTCGTATTAGTAGAAATGAAGTAAAGCTACTATACAAAAATCAAAGAAAGATAAAATAAATCCTCCGAAATATCTTTTCAACACTCACTGTTCCATCACAGACTCTGTGATAACACATTTTCCTGCCAGAAAGAGAAGCAGAGTGTCCATAAACCCTTTTGTGTGTCTTCCTTAGTAGTGGAAAGCTAAAACATTCCAACAGTCTCTTCAGTAAATTGTTCCCAACCAAAAGTATTCATTCCTACCTCTGAAAACTTCCACCAGAATATATCTCTGACTCACATGTGAGTCAGTTTCATGTCCAGGAATCTATCAAAATGGGTTCTACCTGTCATTAAGTATTGTCTCATTACCATGGAGAATAATGTGAAACTAATTTTATACACAAGAGAAAGTAGCAAATATTCACCAAGTAAAATAACTAAAGAGGTATGTAACAGATGACAGGACAATTCAACTTGACTAGAACAAGAAGTTTTCCTTTACTTAGAGCTCTTCATCTGAGAAGCAAACAAACTCAATATTAAGGATCAGAAAATCACTCCATTCATACACCTAAATTTTAACATCAATTAGGTTTTTGCCCTTCTTTACACAGCAGCTCTGGTTTCTAGTAGCAACTACATGAAGATTTGTAAAAACCATCAACAAAACATTTCACAAGGCCGGAAGTATATTTTTTATGTTGTCCAATGAAGGGACAGGTAAGAAGCCTTCCCTTGGGGCCCTATCTGTGACAAAAGCCATGGATTCTGCCTTCAGTGGACTGAGCTGCCCAACAACTTATTTGAGATTAGCAAACTTAAGAGAAATCTGGGGTATTTGACAAAAAAAGCCACTAATCATTGCTGTGAGGCTGAGAATGTTGGTGTCTTTTTTCACCTACAGCAAAATAGTATCTCAAGCAAGGATTTCAAGAACAGCGAAGCACTAGTGGAACACTTTATTTATTATAAGATTTATTTATTGTAAGATTTCATGATGTTTAACAAAGCAAATGTTTAAATATGGTTACAGAGAACCCACCACTGGGAGTGGAGAATACTTGCTCAAATGATTTGCTAAGCCATGAATATATTGGCAATGCAGGACCTTACCATGAAAATCTTGAAATATTTGTAGATAGTATGGAATGTTCAGTGGAGTAGTAAGAATATTGAGAACCTCTTTTGATGCTTGAAAACACCACTTACAGCAATTATAGTATTTTTTGTCTAATGCCTTATATACAGCATTTTTGAGCATGTTAAGAGGTAATAGTCAAGGCCAGAACCAAGTTTCTATAACGTTGTAAATATTTCAGAAACAAAACACAGCAGAACAAAACCAAACAAAACCACTTTGTAACTCATTCTCTGGGGAACACACTGGAAACCTGAAAAATAATAGCAAAGAATGAAAATAAATATCTGCCTTATTCACAAGCTCCAGGCTGAATAGAAATATTCCTGAGGAATTCTGTATTTGATAACAAAACAAAAAAACCACCAAGTCCTGACACTAGAAGAGTCAACAAATCAGATGTGATAAGGTAATTTTTAAAATATGGACTGAAGATCCCAAATGACTGCTACAGATTTTTGCAAGATAAAATGGCCAAGATGAGTTAATTGCACTGCAGTGATAAGGACAGCATGTCAATATTTGCTGATGTAGAAGGATATACCTGGCAATTGTTTTTTCAGCACCCACATTACCAAACTGCGTGTTAAGTAATTTCTCAGAGATTTGTTTACCTTACTAACCCACACCAGGAAAGACCATTAAAAGGTAAGTGTAGGTTTTGGGTATGTGCAAGTACGTTCAAGTACAGTGCAGGACAGAGGTGACTCCAAGATTTGTAGTTTTCCAGTGCCACTTGCCACTGCATTCCTCCACTTAAAAACAGATTTACAACACAGTCTTGGGAATTTCTTATGGAAATCTGGGGGCATACTATTTTGAAAACCTCATTCTGGAAGACTAAACAGCAGTGAGCATAAAGGACTTTGCCTAAGCTACGGTTTGGGCAACACTAAAGACTTCTCTGTAATGGTGATAACGTATACTTGAACACAGAACACTTAGAAGAAAAATATCTCCTCAGGTGTGCAGATTGACAACGTTGCTGAAACTTGTGTTGATGCTTGGATGCAAATCAAACTTCAAAAACATGAAACAAGCCCCAAACTTAAATAGTGCGTCAGGCTGATTCCTCTTACAAGTCAGACAAAATTATGCTGCACAGAACACCTTCAGCTACTGTGTTGAGCCTGAACATGAGGAAACTCAGTGCTCCAGTTTCTCCCTCCCTCCCAAAAATGATTTCATGTTCTAATTGATCACAACTATGCATTTCTCTTTTGTCCATCCTCCATTCTTCTGTCACTGAATGTTAAGCAGTTACTTCTTGTTACTTCTCTCTAAACTGCTCTAATCAACTCCTCCACCTATGCAGAAAAATTAGGCATTTTATTGAAATATTAAACAATATTGGTTTTCTCTTGACTTTTAAGCCAGTTTGAAAGCAGATTTAAACTTGTTTATGAATCACTGAGAATGAGCTCCTGTGTAACTGGAATAATAAATAATACCATTTTCCCATCAGCAGCAAACTAACTGTACTATCACCTTCATGTGGGATGGTTTCTTTTGTTTTGTTTGAGTATGGATACACCATACTCAAAAAAAGTCATAAGCAGTCACTTCAGGTGACTTCACAGGTGACTTCACAATCTCCTTATGATACAGAGATGGTAATGTGAAATGCTGGAATATGAATATGAGTGTTCTGTTAAAATTTTTGTACAGCGTGTGAGAATACCTGCAGATACAATTTTCCCACCTTTTAAAAAATTGTTCATAAACATTTAAGCACAGGTTAGAGGCAAAACTTTCTTTCCAAATCTTTTCATACCACAGAAGGAATGTTTCATTTGAAACGTCAAATGAAAACAAAGATTGCCAAAGAGCAGACTTTGAGTTCCCTTGGACTCTGGATATTGGTGAAATGTTTGTAGCCAAAACAAAAAAGGGACATCAGTTACATACTTTAACATGGCAGAAAGCTTTCCACTCTTCTTGTCCTGTTCTTAGAAGTTAGAAGTTGAGATCAAAGTCTCAAGACTTCTGCCTCTAATCAGAAGGCAAAAAAGTCTCAGATTTAACTTCATGTACAAACACTGAAGAAACTTAATTCAGGACAGGGCTTCTGGAAAATTTTATTTCACTCTGGTAAAGGACAGTAAAAAATCAGATTTAAAATGGCAATGCAGTAGATCCCAGGTTAGCTGGTCTGGTGTAGCAGAAAAAGAGCTTGTAGGTATTCTTTACATACTGGATCCTACAGTAATCATATCACATATTCTATTATTCATAATCACTAATACTAATTCATTATATTTAAACACTGGGATTTGTTAACTCAGAAAACTTTGAAACTGGTTGGCACTTATATGTACATATTTTGAATTAAATATAATCTAAACCTAACATGACTTTCAGGATAAGTATTCTTCAGTTCAATAGTCTGGACAGCAAATTGCAAAATCACAGTACAATTCCTGCAGCAATAGTAGGAACCATACAAATAACCACATAATTATCTACTGTTCTTTTGTTAATTAATTGAAAAGTTCTGGACCATAGGTTTGAGTGCGAAATACTAGCTCTAGGGACTATGCTGCCAGCACCAGGTATTATTTGTTTTGTTACTTGGACCCCTAAGAGCTATCATAGTGCAAATTAGAGTATTAAAAAAACCAAACCCACCAAAACATAAAGATCCCCCCCACGCCCCCCAAACCACACATAAATCAGGTTCATTTGGTTTTGAGTTTTCCTATGCCATTCAGATATTTCCACAGCTCAAAACTTCTGATTTGAATCTCAGATAAATCAAGAAATGGTAAACACAGTACTTCCAGTTGGTAATTCCAATATGGCCATGATCATTAATGAAAGAAAGCCATAAGTAAAAGGCAAATCTAAGTATGCCAGAATGTGCTATAGAATTTAATCTAAACTTTTGAAAATGTTATGAGCATTTAGATTGGCAAACAGAGGAGAAAGGTTAAGGACTATAAGTAATGAGTTTCTTGAGTGTTTCAGCTGAACCAAAAAAATTGAAACACAATAATATTGATTTGTGTCAACATAAAATATTTTGTTGACTCAAGAGAAAATGTTTTGTTCAATTTTGGGAAATTCTTCATTTGACCATTTTCAATTCTTCATTTTCAAGTCACTGTATGGGATCACCACTTTTGAGATCTCAATCACATCAAAACAAAAGTAAAAATTAAAAACCCACTTAAAAAATAATATTGCAGTTTTGTTAATGCAACCTCAGCATGCCAGGATGATTATCTGATGGACACCCATGAATGCTTTGGCCTATCCTGCCCCTGAATTGATATTGAACCTCTTTCTTGCATGGAGTTGTCTGTTGTCTGGAGACGTCCCTGGTGTCTGTCTGGCTGTCCTCCTCCCTGGATGGGAACAGTGGTCTGGTCCTGTTTGCCAGGTCCAGCCACTCCAGAGGCAGACCCTGACACTCCTGGCACCCACCACCCCCTTGCACTGACATTTTCTAATTCTCCTCTTCCATGCTTCTATGCTTTGGAAAAACACATTGTTGACTTCCCCATGAATAGAGCGATTGCTGCTTCCTTTTGAAGCAGCTTGGGTGATTTATATCTGATAAGACCATAATAATAAAAAAGTTATTTCTAGGCTCAGGCCTAGAAATTATGGAGCTCAGCATTACATTCTTAGTGCATCAGTGACTCAAACCCTCAAGTTTTCTACTTTGCAAAGTGTAGCTAAATCTCATTTATATGTTCACCCTACCCAATGAATTTTATAGAGTTTTATGAAATAATTGCAGAGGGCACTGATCAACTTGACTAAACCTTGGAATGAGGGATTAGCAATACCAGTGATCCAGAGGTATATGTTTACTGCAGAAAGGACAGAACTTTGTGAAAAATCCCTTTGTGAAAAATATGTGAATTAGATCTTTTGTCTGAGCACCCTGTTAGTATCTTAATGACTCCTTTTCCCTGTGGATATTTCTTCCCTTCCCTGGATACACTTCTTCAGTGTATTATTCTCGGTGACCACAGTAAGGTCATGATCAGTTTCCTGTGGCTCCCTTGCCACGTGCTACTGCCACCAGAGCCCTCGGTCCTGAGTCCATTACAGTGACATCCAGTTCACTGCAAAGTCATCCTCACACCTGAGATTTTCTTTTTATTTAGGCCTTGAACTTACAGCTGGTCAGCACTGAAACACTGCATGGGGCACTCAGCAATGCCAGGAGTACATCTCTGCTCCTCTCTAGTGGTGAAAACGAGAGGCTTCCTCCTAAGTTAGTTAAAGCAATGTATGATTTGCAAGGACTTACCAGAACAATTGCATTTATCCTGGTGGTGGGACTGACAAAGTACACATGAAAGAGAAAGTCCATTATGCTTATCTCTGGACCAATTTAAAATCTGGACCTTGATATCACTTTAAATTATGTATTTTAAAAGGATATCACATTTGTGAGTTTCAAAAGCAGATTTTAACATGTTCCACAGAGAACCCAAAGAAAGGATGTAAGAAAAGGTGATGCCTCCTCTAATGAGCCTCACCCAAACTCAAATGAAACCAGGAGTGAAATACCTCTTTGCTTAGAAATTAGATGAAAAACATTGTATCCAAAGGCACTCTTCATTGGACATTACATGCTTTATGGAATCCTTTGGCAACTGATGTGTAGAAATGTCTAGATAGCCTTATTGTGACCCAAAAGGGCACAGCACTTCCCTTAACAAAGAAGCTATTACCTATTAGACATGTGGGTGTCATATTAATATTTACAATATTTGTTAGTCTTTACTCCAAGAGGTTTCTGACTATGGGATAGCTCTTCTTCAGAGCAGGTTTCTTAGTCATATTTTTAAACTACTTTTCTATATTTTTGTGCTACTGAGAAAAAGTCTCCAAAAACAAGTGGCAAGAATATGAACTATCTCTATCTAGCAGCAAACAAAGGCAGATTCTTTTCAGGATAACACCGTTTGGACTATAGTTGTCAGTTTTGCCCAGTACAACAATTTCATTACTGAAAAACCTGCAATGATCAGAGATATTTCCTTAAGTTTTCAAATAAGCCTGTTTTTACATGATAAAAATGAGAGAAATTTATGCATGCTAATTCTATTATTTATCCTTGAGACAGGCAGATACAGCAAGAGATCAAATGCTGGCGTATGATTCCACCTGACTTAATTTATTGAATTGGTACTGCCAATAGTGCATTTCTTCTCTTTAGATAATATGTACTGAAAAGTAGGTTTGCTAAACATATTTTGTATTTTTATATTTATGTGTGTAAACACATTTTTCCCCCCTCTTGATTAGAGGAACAACACTTCATTTCCCGGTACCATGTAAGCACATTGGGAAGAATTTATTAGGAAGGATTGGAAAGGATATATTAGTTGAATATCTTAGTGTCAAACAGCAGTTTCTTAATTGAATTCCCTACACTCATATTCCAATCACTCATCTGGTTTTTTTTACCTCTGTTTGACTTTAGAATTAAATGAATGGAACCTCAAGTATTGTTGATGCTGGATACCTGCAGGAAACTAGAGAATATTAGTTTAACAAGATAAACAAATAAACAAAATCCTAACAACCAAAATCCCAAAGAACACTATAATAACTTGAAAAGATATATGATACAAATACATATAAGATATTATAACAGATACGCAGTCCATTATAGATAATTAAATTGCCCCCTCCAAAAAAAAAAAAAAAAAAAAAAAAAAGAAAAAAAATTNAAAAAAGTATTTGTATCATTAATTCCAGAAATAGAACACATCAGATTTGGGAAATATTTTGCAGATAGCTCACAACAGATGAGACCACAGCTGTTGATGTACAGCTGTGCCATCAACTTGTCTGCTGATGTGAGCTCAAGCTCAGCTGATTGCCACTGCAGCACCAGGTGACTCCAGGGAAAGCTATGGGAGACCTGATGGTGAGTGAAATAACACTTGACAGCTCTGAAAATCATGAGTTTTCTGCTCCTTTTATCAGTCAATTGTTAAAAAGACACAAGATTTTCCACTATAAGAGATTTAACTTGCCTTCGCAGAAAGCAGCTATAGTCAATGCTTTCTCTTTTTAAATATCAGCAGATCCTAGAAAATGAATTGCTAACTAATTGCATTGGTGAATAATACTAAGAAAACGAAAAAAGGAGTAGTCCCCAAAGTCTTTTTGTAGGACACATAGCCATGCAAGTGTTAAAGGCTCCTAAATTTGTGCACATAGATTTCAGTCATGCTGCAATACTCTAATGTGACTCTTTCCATTTCCCTCCAAACTCCATAGTCAGAGGAATAATTCAGTACAGTATACACTGAAAATAGGCAGAGCTCTTACTCAGTTTCATTACATGGTCATTATAGGTCCCTTCCAACTTAAAGTTATTCTATTCTATAAATAATTCCACAACTAGTGTGAGAATCTGATTGCCCTTGAGTCTTCCATAGGATACAATAAGCAGCATGTCAGTATGTTACTTAGGGAGAACCCTTCTCTTCTCATGCTCTTATACAGTTATTTTATTCCTTCCAACTTGACCACAAGTACCTGAAAATGATAATCAGATGGCTTATCTGTCACATATTATCATGGGTTTACTGTCATTCTTAATAGACAACAGAGATTTTGTCAGTCCTGCTTGACTTTATTGATTATTCTTATTATTAGCTCCTCCATTTTTATTGGCTAGTAGTCAGTCCGCAGGAGGTGGAGTGTGTGAATGTGGGGATTAGTACTAAATAAAACCAGGGACAGACTTGAAAATCTGTCATGTCACATAATCTGAAAAAACTCAAGATAATCATGGCAATTGCTGGACTGTGGCTTCCACTAGAGCTTTACTCAGCCTACAGAAAGATTTGAGATTGGATGCCAAATTGTAGTGGTTTTGTTGTTGAATAGGGCATGGGTCTCTTTAACAGAACTGCTGTCTACATATTGTCTATTCATTTTTGTTTTGTGTTCAACTGGTTGCCTGTTTCCCCTCTTTTTTTTTTTTAAACATTGTATACATATGATTCAGTATTTCACTAAAGCTCCCCGTGATTTCTGTCATATACACTGTCTGCTGCTGGGTAGCGTGCATGTTCTTACCATACAGACCATGCCCTTTTATTCTCCCTTACCACAGCGGGATGGATAAAAATCAGCAGCCTCTCTCGTTTTAATTTAGAGCTTCTGATGGATGCAACCTGGACTGAAATGCTGCAGCATTAGCTACGCCTGAGTCAGGGCTGCACATCTCACAGCATGCTGTGCTCACGTGTAAAAATGAGCCCACAGCCTAGAGTTTTCACCTTTCTCATGTTTGAAAGGAGCTGAAAGCAAATCTCAAAGACAGACACACTAAATGCTGTATCTGCTTCAAGTGGGCAAACCTAAGTGTGAAGCTAGATGCATATTTCAAAAAAATGAAATTAGTGTGGCTGATCACTTCTCCTTTCAGATCAGAGAACTAATAAGAGAGTTCCTTGACTAGTGTTATGTTATACTTAGTGCTTGGATGGTCCAGTGATGCATAGTTGGCTTTTCTCACCCTTTATTATTACATTTGTCCCCAAGGGGCCATGATACGACTGAGAATTTTTTTTTAAATTCATGCATCATCTTTTGCAATAAAATAGCAGCTGTGAAAGTCTGACTCCAATGAAAGTGGTGGCTGTCTTCCAGCTGATTTCTGCATGGCCAGATTTAAAGAGTGTTAACCAGCCTCAGATACTGGTCCCTGAACAAATCCATGAACCTATAAGAGGAAACATCTTTGACACAGTATCTGCCACAGGAGTACTACATTGCCAATTTTGTCTCCTACCCTAAAAAACCCCAGGAAAATGGCTAATTTAAATTCTCAGATACACAGATCCTAACTGAGACTGGGTGGTGAAGAGTTCAAGAAGCCCACAATGCACGGAGCAATCCTCCATTACAGAAATGTCAGACTTCAAAGGGCTTCAACCAACACTTGTCAAGTGACAGAAAGAAGGAAACAAGATTATTTTAGGCTATTGGTATGGGTGCCATAAGGAAGAAAAGTCTTAGGAAATATATTGGAAGATTCTGGGAATGTATAACGCTTACTGTTCCATGTTTTAAGGGTATAGTGACAAGACCATTTAGTGGAGTTTTGGAGGAAAGAATAGGGATGGAACAGCAAGGACCATCACTGAGAAGACAGAAACTGGAGGTAAAAAGGAGCTAATCACTCAAGAGCTTCACTTGATCGCCACAATTCTTATCTTTTTACCTTTTCTTTTGTACTATTTTAGTGTGCATCTCCTGTATATGTGTATGTGCAGATGTGATCAGCTAGTGAAATTGGAACTGGAGTAGTGTGTTAGTAGGGCTGAGAGATAGTTATGGGGTAAATGCTGTTTTAGGGGCAAACTGCCACAGAAACCAGGAACCTGGAACCCAGGCAGTGGTGATACCACAGGTCTGAGAACAGCCGCTGAAGACAACCATGTGAACTTGTGACTGTGTGTGTCCCTGAGATCCAGTGAATTTTGGGTCTTATTTGCTGGTAAGAACAAGGTCAGGCTGTGGTTATATGAGAACTGTTTGTGTTTATGTGGGTGCCTGCAAAGGCACTATTCTTCTGTCTCTGCTGATCTGTGACCATCTCTGTCTGTGCAGGGAGTCCACCTCCACTGGGCCTTTGCAGCAAGCTTCACCACTTGCAAATGGTGAAAGAAGTAGCATCATATCTAGGTGACTGGGAAGAGATCAGTTTCTATGTTGACATGTCACTGGAGTTTAGAAAAACTAGGTCTAGAGCTGCCCTTGAAATGTCCTAAATTGATAGCCCTGCAGGATTTCGGAAGTCCTTCCAAGGGACACAATGGTCTGTATGTTACCAAGCACTACACAGTCTTCTGAGAAGTGTTTGATCGTTGGTCGTCCAAGTATTTGAGATCTAGAATCCAGTAAAACTTGATGGATTTGGATATTTTCCTTTTTCAGAACACATGATGAATGGATACGATAAATATCACGCTGAATAAAGGGTTTCTAAATCCTTTTCTTCTGATAGTAGTCTTTCAGTGATAGGAGACCAACTTAGACCAGACTTAGACCTGAAGAACATAAATAGACATATAGCCATACAAGTGTGGACCTGTTTAATAGTCTGAAAGAGAATTATACACTGATCCATGTCCACATTTTAATTCCCATCTTCCTCATGGAATACACAAGAAGCCGTCATAAGCTCAGTCCAGTGTAACCAGTGCAACATGTTCATATTTTGTTGGCAGGAATAATGGTTCTTTCTGCATTGCAAAGCTCTTCCTTTGCTTTCCTCTGTGCCATGCCATTCGGTGTTTTTCTCCTCTAGCAGCAGGTTCTCCATCTTATAATGGAAGATGATAGAGAATTTTGATTTTCAGTAGTGGGAAGAACATTAGAAAAATAATCTTTGCCAGAGTCCTATCCCTATGCTTGGAGAACGCTGATGAGTTTCATAGGTAAAAAAATTAGTCTATGCAATGTATACTCATGCTGGGGAATTCTGTACACACGAATGTGGCTCCCTGGTTGAGTAATTCAATGTCCATCTTTTCTTTCAAAAGCTGACGAAGTAAAACAGGAGCCCTCACAGTTGCTCATGTTATGCTCCGTAAATAGCTCAAGAACTTTTTGTTCATAAAGAGCTGAATACAGTCAATGAGACAATAGTGTCCTCCAAGTTCTGTCTTTTTTGACTTATCTTTCTACATTCTCAGCTAGCTCCTGGTGCTAACTGCTGAAATAAAAGGCGTCCCAGTTTCTTGCACACATTCTCTATTACAGAAATACAGCATTTCCTTTTTAATAGCATGGACTTTTTTATTTTTCTAAATTTTCCCAGGCCTGCAATACATGTAGGGGGTCTTTAACACATTGTGGCTGAACAGCCTGACTGCTCAAGAACTGAACCAACTCCAAACTTAAAACCACATTCATTGCCTTTAGGAACTCCATCCTGATTCCTTTTCTTATTATATTCCCTATTATATCTGATAATAATTACGATCTTTGAGTACCGCAACATGGCTTGTGCTGATTTTGCAATATCATATGGTCGCCAAAAACAGATGCAATGAGGGCACACCCTAAAGATTTGTCACTTTCACTTTTTTTCACATCTTTCCTGATTTTATCATGTTCACAGTAAATATGGACTAACAAATCCATTTTGCTTGGTGACCACTCTGTTTCATATTTGCTAGAACAAGCTTCATCTTAGCTGCTGCTTATTGTTCTTTTTCGACATTCTTTTGAGAATTTTCCTCAGGGTCACGACTTACATGTTACTGTGAATTTGACATTTTGTTCTGGATCTCCATTACTCCATTTTGCTTTGACTCAACTTGTTGACATGCTCTTCCTTCTTTGTCCCAGCTTTTAATGGCTCCTGTCCAGACTTCTCTCACCCTCTACAATCCATTCCAACCCCACACATAAGAGGATTTGTTTAGCAGTTGTTCTAGAAGAGACCAAGGGACTGGCCTCTTTCTTTTACTGCCTCCCCTCGCCTCTCTCCCTTCTCCTATCCCTCCCTCTCTCCTATATTTCAGGATGAAACAATTTTTCTATATTTGTGTCTTGGTTTGAAAGACAGGTGTTTGCTAAGGAAGACAGGAGACTTCCTTGGAATGGAAAATGTAAA
>VXBC01004656.1:22997-39128 GCA_013399945.1 Ploceus nigricollis
GGTGGGGACAGGCCCCTCTTTGAGTGAGGTCGGTGTTAATGCGGTCCCAGTTCAGTGGCTGCTCTCACGAGCAGAGGCTCACCCCACGGCAGAAGCAGCAGGACTGAGCTGGGCTGCGGCAGCAGCAACGAATTCCCTTCCCCAAGCAGCAGCTCCGACCGTCCTCTGAAGCTGAGAGAGGGAGGGAGCACCAGCAGCTGCCCCAGCCCGTCCTTTACCTGCCCAGTTCCCGCGGTCTCTCTGCACCTTGAAAAGAAACTCCCAGATAAGAGAAGTGCAACCAGATACCCTCCTCCTCTGAGCTTGGCCACTTTTGTTTTTCTTAAGTACCCAGTTGTTAGTGTTACCAAGAAACTTAGGTAAAAAAATTCTATAAGTAAAAGAAACAAAAGGAAAGAAACCTAATCCCCAACAACCTGGAATTAAAAAATAAAAGGAAAAAATAGAGTCTTTTGACTTCACAAGAAGGAGCAACATAAACCAGGGATATGGAAATGCAGGGAACAGTAGGGAACAGAATATGGTCTCAAAAAAAGTGATATCTGTTTTCCTTCAGAAGCAAGTAAATGAGCAAAGGAAACAGAGGTCCAGTAGGACTAGCCATGAATTCATCAGTTTTTTTCCTTTAAAGGGAAATGTACAGAACATGAATGTGTTTCTTTGTTTCTACTGTACTTAACACAAATACGCAGGGAGGAAATTTTGAGAGAGGATGCAAATTCTCTCAAATTGCTCTCAATTGTTAAAGGCAGAGCTGAGAGAGCTGCTTTTCAGTGCTGAAAAACATTTCCTTGCCTTGTGCCCTGATATTGCTTGGGAGCTCCTAGAGCCAACACTGATGAGCTGTGGAAGGGCAGCAAGGCTCTTGGAATTGTGTCCTGAATGAAAAAGTAGAGCAGTACTTTTCAATTTGCCCTTCCTCTGGATTTCGTATCAGCTGCTTGCATTATCATGCTTATTTAAGTCTCAGGTAATAGAATGGAACTATAGTAATACCGTATAATTTCACTCTTTACAGTACTGTGTCCACAGTGATAGGCTCATTGCTACTACATTGCACAAAATTATAACGTGTTCTAGAGCCCAGTGTAACAGGAGGTAAATGATTTTACCAAAGTACTTTGCAGACATTCACATCATACATAAATATTAAAAAAAAACCAACAGAATGTTCAGGTTACCCCAGAAAAGTATCAATAAAACATTCATTTAATCAGATTTGTTCAAGGTATGGTACAGATAGTAAAGGATTATTGGTCGGGATTTAAAATATTATTCTTAGTCTTTTTTTAAACAATTTATCTTATCTAAGGTTGTATAGTTTCAGTGTCAGCTACCCTTCTGGTTAAATGGAGCAAAACCCCAATGTTATTCATGCATCAAGTAGTGTGAGGATAGGAGATAAATTTACCCAAATGACATTCAGCCCATGCAATTTATTAAAGTCCAGAAATTTGGTTTTTTTCCGTTTTCTCTTACTGCAATCTAACAGCACTGTGTGGGAGCCTGAGCTGGAAAACTGTAATTGGCAGGGGAAGAACTTGCACATATCACATTTGGAAAAAGAATGTCCAAATGCCATGCCTTTGCTCAATGAAATCGCCTTACAAGCAAAAGTTTTACAGAACCTTAATTTCTTGAAAAGAAAGTTTTAAAATATATTGTCTTCAGAATAGCATATATAGTTTAGTAAGACACTTCCCTTACTTTATTTTGTGATTATTGGCAAGCCCAAAACAATAAATAAATAAATAAAAATACAGTTTTTTTATTTACATTGCCATTAATGACATAATGCCCTGAGATTGGTTTTTAAAATAGATTGGTTTTTAAAATAGTAAAGGTAAGTTCTTCTCAGTAGATTGTTTATTTTAAATATAATTTCCGAAAGTCTGCTTCTGAAAAAAAAAATTTAATGAGTCTGGCAAATATTACGTGTTAGATAAAACTCAAAAAGAAAACAGGGAGCACTGATTTTTAGTTCTACTTCAAACTAGACTAGGTGTCGTTCCTTATAGCAAAAAGACAATTTATATTTACTGGATTTGAGTTATACTTATGATATATTCATGTAGGGCTATTTTTGTTTTATACCCGAAAGTATATTGAAAACTTTCTAGACTGACACAAAGTAACAATTTATCCTGACAGATATGACCTTATCAAGACTGTAAGGATCATACTTATTTGCATGTTCTACAGACTAGAAGATCTTTTATTGTAGGTTGCAGAATCTGTTTATTAACTGAAAGCTTTCCTGATAGATATACGAGATTTTAGAAGTAAAAAAAAAAAAAAATTTAGAAAAAGCTACCATTTGAATACTGAATTTGGAAAGTTTAATTGCAAGGTAGCCCACATGAATATTTATCAGGAGTATGCAATTACACAGTATAACTCCAGCTTTAACAAATATAATGGATCTAACAGCTAGTGTCCTAATTTTGATCGTTTACGTGCGGCATATTTTGAGCACAGATGTGATATGTATTCTAAAAAGAAGTTTTTAATTGATCCATTTTTAATATTTCTACCTCAGCTATAGTTATCTTATGACAGATTTGCAAAACTATGTTGACATAACACCTAAATTCAGTAACTTACGTTGCTTTTTTCCTGCTCCAGAATGAACAGGTTCAGGAGAGTGTGTGCCTTGAAAGTCTGTCACTGATCTAATCAGAGTTGTGCTCCTGGGAAGTTCTCATAGTCAAATGAACTAATGGTGCCTGTGACTTATGTTTTGGTCTGGGGACCCTTTTTACTCCTCATGAGGTGTAGCCCTTGTAAGAAGAGGTATCCAGGGGAACTGGCTGATGCCCAAGACACACCTTCTCCAAGGTCAAGAATGATCTGTCTCAGAGAGCTGGAAATGAAGTAAATGTGACATAAATAGGTTCTGACTAGCTCAGATATAAAACTGGAGCGTATACAAGGTGTCAGCAGGGCAGGTGACCCATGAGGAGTATGGAGACATTGATTGTGCTGGAATGGATTTAGAAAAGCCAAGGCCTACCTGGAGTTGAATTTGACAAGGGATGTCAAAGGCAACAAGGATAATTTCTATAAAGAGTAGAAGGATGAGTAAGTAAAATGGGGTGCCACTGCTGAACGGGCAAGAATTATGGTGAGAAAAGACATGGAAAAGACCAATATGTTCATTGCCTGTTTCCCTTCAGTCTTTACCAGTAATACCTGAACCAGTAATACGAGTCCTCAGCAATCCCAGGTGCTGGGACTGCTAAGAAATACTGCATCAGGAAAGATCTGCCCTTAGTAATGGAGAACCAGGTTAGGGAGCACTTAAACAAGCTGGACCTAAGTCCATGGACCTGGAAAGCTACACCCAGAGGTGTCGAAGTAGCAGGCTGAAGGCTCTGTGAGGCTGCTGCTGATGATTTCTGAAAGGCCATAGTGACTGGAAGGGGCTCCTGAATACAGGGAAAAGGCAAGTGTCAGTTTTATATTCAATTGAGAAGAGAAGAAAGGAGTATATGGGGATCTGTAAGTCAGTCAACCTCACTCAGTTCCCAGGGACAGAGAAAAGAAGATTTAGAAGGATCTTTACTCCCCTGCATAAATATGTGATGCAGGGGAGTAAAGACGACAGAACCAAAAACTTCTCTATGATACTCAGTGTAAGGATGAAATTCCACTTAAGCACAACCTCCCCTTTTGTTACTGTGAGAGTGGCCAGACAGTGGAGTGAGTTGTAGAGAGGCTGGGGAGTCTCCATCCCTGAAGGTATTAAAATACGTGGGCTTAGACAATCTTGTCTAGCTGGCCCTGCTCTGAGCAGGTTTGAGAAGATAGTATCCAGATCTGCCTGGTAACCTCTAACAATTCTGTGATTGTGTGACTTTGCTAATCTTACTTTTGGCAGAGGTTGCAAGATTACCATAACTGCAGTATACACTGCTGTAGGAATTTCTGGGATAGAGACTTCCTGAGTCATGGGGAAGCAGTGACACAAGCCAAAGTGCAGCTTCTTCAAAGTCTATGTCTTCCTGCCTTGCAATCCTTAAACAAAATTTAACTACTGTCATTCACAAATGAGGCTAAAAGATCTGAGGTTTCACCCCTCCTATAAAGACACATTTTGCTCCTGGCTAACAGGAGAGGTTATGAAAAAAATGCCCTAAACAAAGAAACTAACAAATAACCTTTCACCTTTCTTGAAAAATATGTGTGTTTGAGACAAAGAAGTTTTTAAGTCACAGTTTTTTAGTACTGTAAAAGTTTTCATTTAAAGTGCTAACATAAAAAAACCCCTGACTTATGGATTATTTTTATTGCCAAAGGTAATTGCCTTTTTTCTCCTCTGTCAAAACTGTTTTTAACGCAATAGGCAAGAGAAAGATTTCATAACAAATAATTTTTCCAATTTTATAATTGTTGGGTTTTGGTTTTGGGGATTTTTTGTTTGATTTGGTTTGGTTTTGGCTTTTTGGTGCTGTTGTTGTTGCTTCTGGGTTTTTTTCTCCCTTCTTTTTGTTACCACTGGTATTGGCCTGCAGAGGGAAAGATAAATGTAGTACAGAACTGTTAGGACTTTGCAGTTTATTTGTCCAACCTTTATTTGCAAAAAGAAGCAGGCAATATACAATAATATGCATGGGCTTGTTTTCTCTCAAATAAGACTTCTCCACTGTCTCACGTGATAGTTCTGATTAATATGTGAAAGAGTGATGCAAGCTGCATCACAGTTACAACTGATGCAGGAAATAGTATGCTGTGAGTCATTCCTTGTCGACTCTCCCAGATCTTTGACTGAGCCCAGCTTGGAGGAAAAAAAATTAAAAGAAGGAAAGTTAACCTTCATGGTAAGTGTCTGGTCATCCTTTCTGCATTTATTTTTTTCCCCAAGAAAGCCAAAGCACAAACCCAAGCTTGGTAAGCATTTGTGCTTTCTGTCCTCTCGTAGCTCCATTACGTAGTCCTTGGCAAGAGCTGGTAGAGCCGAGCTGAGAAATCTTTGAGTTAATTGAGATTTCCCCATGTGAAGCCCCATGTGTGTGACCTTCCAACTCTTCACCCATGTAGTATTATCTGCAGCCACTGGAACTAGGAAAAAGTTACTGCACCAGGTACAAAAGAAAAAAGCAAAACTAGGTGATATAACCAGTCCCAAATTCCTTACTCTAATATGCTATTGATGTCTCTTACAAATCAAAATTTAGTCTCTCTGATTTTTGCTGACAAGTTCACCTCCCTCTTCCTGCATACCACAAACAGCCTATCAGCAAATGAACCCACCTGAATTTGAACCATCAGTGGTGTTGGCATGTTTTAGATTAGCTATGCCATACCCTGCTTCCGGACTCCAATATCTAGAGCTTTGAAAATCTAATCAGCTCCGAATCAATAAGATCTGTGTTTAAGCTGCAGCTTCTATTTTATTTGCTGGTGATTATTCTCTTATTTGTGAGCAAAAGAGTGGCATTTTTATGGTTGTATTTGTATGCAAATGCCTGTGACTGAGAAAGAAAGTTATTAATCCATATTTAGATAAAACACACCTAAGTTCCTGAAAGCATAGTAATTATAGCAGCACTAGCAAAGTTATTCTTCCTTTCAGAGACTAAATACTATTGGATTTTCACATTTAGGTGTACTCACAAGGTAAATAATCAAATTCTCCTTATGAGGAGTTGTTTGCCAGCTGGGAGAAATTAAACATTTCCTGCTCTTAAACCTCTGGACATGTCCTCGGCAAAGTCTGTCTGGTGATCCCAAGAAAATTAATTTACCAGGCTGCACAAATCGGAGCTTTTACAGGGACAGAAAATTGTCATTACAGGTAGTATCCTCACTTGCATTGCCTATCATTCCCCTAGCTGTGTGTTTACAACTTTATGCTTGGAATCACCTAGGCTACACCAGCTCATTAATGAAGAGGTCTGGTTTTCTGGAGCTCACTTTCAAAATGTTTGATTTCTTTCCTCTCTCAGTTTCATGATCCCATTTCTCCTACATGGAAGGAGATGAGATTTTAGCATTTTATTTCACGTTCAAAGCAGGTTTCTGTGACACACAGTACAGTAGTGGGATCAACACATATCCTTTGCATTTCCCAGGGCTAACAGGTCTGAGCTGAGAAAACTTGTTACCAAACAAAAGCCTTGCAGACAAAAAATCTGAGACTATGCCAGCATTCTGGTTATTCTTCAATCCCATGTCTTCCCAAGTCATAGGCAATACCTGAATAACACCTAAAAAACATAATGCACATACAAGAGATCCTGAGTAGAAGTAGCAATACACTTGTAAATTGCCCAGTGAAGTTTTGACAAATTCACTCCTGGAAAGGAATAACATGGGTTTTTTACTTGTTGGCTTGCAGCTGTTGAAGGTACCTATTATTGAGCAATGCAGAAAGCCTCCTGAGCCATCAGAAATTGAATTCACTTCCTTAGTAGTTGTTCTTTCACTTGACAGTTCAGTGCAATTCATGCTACACAGACTTTGCTCTCTTTATAAAAATGCCATCTTTTAGTATTAAACATGAACAAGAACAACAACAAAACTGAGAGAAAGTGACTGTAAAACACAATAGTAGAGAGAAATTTTTTATATTCTAATTCTGGTGAACTGTTTCCATGAAAGCATACTGAACCCGTAATTAAATTATTAACCTGATGCCCAGGACACTCATGTTTGCTAGTTTCCAATAAAATAGTCTCTGATATATACTTGCTTGTTTTTCTGCTAGTGAAGTCATAATACTTCAGTGAAAATGGGTGGCAGTATAAAGGTCCGTGAAATAGGGATTATTAGGTGATATAGATCTAACAAGGATGGGAGTTATATTAGCCCAGATATATGACTTTTAATTGGTCTGTATTTCTGACCACTGTATCACAAAAATTTGAATATATTATTTTATACTTTGTCTAATAATTATGAGGAGGATATCTACACACACAACTATGCTATCTTTGGGTGTGCATGCACTAACGGAAGCAAAGAGAAATATAAAAATATTATGATAACTTTGGAAGATATAAGGAGTGAGCTATGATTTTTGCAAAAAACACACAAAGACTGTCCAGTTTTCAAACTGTACATGTTTTTCCTGTTAACAAATAGATTATCACACTAGAGAAAGACAGTGTGATAGCCACAGTGAAAAATAGCATAGTGAAGGGTATAGTGATGGCCTAAAACTATGGTGTATTACCCCAGTGTCTACTAGAAACTATTTTTAGCACATTAAGAGATAATTTGGAATAGGAAAATGCAGTATTCTAATTTTTGCCCTTTCATTCTTACAAAAAAGTATACAAACTCCCATAATGCACTGATTGATTGGAAATATGCATCACTTAGTCTGTATCTGTGACAAAGGAAAGATATTTACTGTAGCATATTTTATTGATACAAAGGCTTCATAAAGAACCCTTCAGTCTGTATAATTATGATAGTTAGGTGGCTGGAAATAATATTTCTACAAGCTTAAAATAACTCAGACGAAAATTTAACAAGATCAACAGTGAAACTACAAAAAATCTCTTTCCCTTCTCACTGTGCTTTTGCAGGGCAAGTTCTTGTTAGCAGACTCATTTCCACATAACTGGATGATTTTCTGGACTACAACAGACATTGCTCACTGGTGGAACTCCTTCCATCGTGTCTCAGGCACAGCTCTTTAAACTTCAGCAGCTGTCCCCTGTCTTCTCCGTCCATTATAGATGGTAACACTTAAGCCTCCCTCCCTTCCATTTTCTCTCCCTTCCTCCTTGTGGTGAAGTTCTTAAGGCAGTAGATAGAAGTCAAAATAGTGAACTAAGTTTCTTACATGTTTTAAAGAGATGCAAGAAGGAAACGGGGTAGAAAATACTTCTTCAATAAATGAACTCACATTTGTGTGCAGAAAACACATTACTTACTGTGTTTAAGAAAAGGTACGTATGTTGGAATCCTCAAGAATTTGGTACTGGTTATTAGCCTCTTCTGGCAATCTTAAAATTTTCCAGGATTTTACTGTTGCTACTTTCCCAAAGAAAGCAGAATGAAATAAATAAATACAAATATTCTAATTCTTCCAAATGAAGAAATAAAACAGGACACCGCATGCAAATATGAATAAAACTTGTCATGGGGGCAGTGGGAAAACCAGATTGCATAATTTTTGTTGTTTTTAAGTACTGTGTGATGTAATGCTGAAACAAATGTATGAGTGCAAATAGTGAAATAGCAAAAACAATGTAACACTGAAAACCTGAGTCCTAATCTCAATGATTTTCCAACTGAAACACACAAGACAGAAAAAGGATCCTATCCCAAAATTTGTGAAGGACTTGTTTACAAATGATTTTGTGAATAAAATTTCATCTCTATTTGAATCCAAATTTTTCCATTTTTGATTATTAGCATGAGATTGACACAAAGAGTAAATAAATTTACATCATCTACTTCTAAGTAAATAAACTTACATCATCTACTTCTAAGCAAGCCAAATCATTACCAGAATAAACTTTTAGAGGCAAACTTCTAAATTCTGAAGTAATATGTCCAAGCAGCTAAAGGAAAAAAAAATGTGCTTAGAGGTACTATGTAATTCTGCAATTTCTGTTCCTGTGAACAACCTACATAAATAGATTTTTAATTTTCATAGTTGTGTTGGTAGATGGAAGATTTGTTAATGAAAAATTCTACATTTTGACCCAGGTGTCTGCTTTTTTATACTAGCATTCCACAAGTCTCTTTCAACAATCACCTTCATTGAGCAACAATAAGCTACAAACAACTAAAAAGGAATTCCATGGTATTCCATTCCTATCACAGGTTCTGTCTTGAAAGAACAAAATCTCACTCTCATTGTTGAATATTTCTCAAATTTTAGTGTCTGTCAAGCCATGCTGCATCATTACTTCTTTTAAAGATTGCAGCTACCTTGTAAAAAGTCATGATCTGATCAACATGTAGAAACTTCTGTTTCTTAACAGTGTTGACCAGCAGTAATTGACCAACACTGCACATGTCTCTCTCACAGTGGTCTGAGGACCACGTCTTGTCTCACACCTAGGAGCTTGTCTACCACAGAAATTTCCAAAATGCCTTAGATTTTGGATCATTGCTTTCAACTTCTGATTCTTAATTCCTGTTTGTCTGGACATCAGCTTCTTTCTCAGCTTGCTGAATATTTGCCTCATGCCTCAGTCCAGATTCAGATACAATTCCTGCCTGGCTGCTGATCAAGCTGTCATCTTTCTTTTTAGGAGAACAACTTGATTTAGATGGATTTGTCCAAACCAAGGTCTTGACAGTTACTAGGAATGACAACCATCATAGCTATCAGGTAAAAAATGATCATTTTCCTGGAGAAAGAAAAGGTGAAAAGGTGTGATGAAAAAAATTTGGTTGGTTTGTAAATCACATGTGCAGGTAGAGATGATCTTTGGCAGGATCTTATTCAGCTTTGTTCCACGTGCCTTTTGTACTGGTTCTTGTGATATTTAAGATACACTTCTGAGCTGTGGAGAACACAGACTGAGTGACACTGGCCTTCTGGTGAGGCAAGGAGAGCCTACAACAGCAGGTACTTCTTGATTCCTGTAGTGAAAGCCCAATGATTGCCAAGGCACTTGATGGTAATCCAGATAAATTGTAGTTACAAGCTGTTTTCAATCCTCTTGTCCTCACTCACAATTGTGTACATGATTTGCCCTGATGACTGACACCTATCCCCCACACAATGTGCAGAACCAAGGGCAGGGCAAAAAAGGATGCGGTGCCTTTAGGCTGATATGCCACACTGTAGATAGATGTGAGGTATAACTACCAGGCTCTTGAAGTAAATACATGGTATTGAGAGAGGAACAGATATGATGTGACAGCATTTCTGTCAAGAAAGTTGATAAAAAGACTGGCGCTTTCCCACGTGTCCTAGTTCAGGGCAAAATTTGGAAGAGAGTTCCCAAAGGGGTTCCTCTAGGAAGCAGATTCAATCGGCCCCTCCCCCCAGTCGGTTCGGGATAAAATATCTCCTTGGAGAAAAGTGGAAAAAACTGTTTATTAACCAAGAAACAAACAAACAAAAAAAAAATTGAACAATAAGACTTCTTGCCACTCTGAAAGAGAGACAAACTTAGGAAAAAAAAAGTCCCCCCTGGGCTGCAGCCCGGCTCACTCAGTCTCTGATCAGTCCCTCCGGCGCTGGAAATGCCGCGGCCCAGGCCGGGCCCGGTGGCCACAGGTGCGAGCTGCCGGTGCTCTCTTGGGTGTTCAGTCCAGAGCAGGTTTGAACAGGTCCAAAGAAATGGAAAAAAAAACCACAGTCCAGGGAACTTCTTCGCCTCAGCTAGCTAAAACTAACTAAAAGCAAAGGAGAGCTCTGTCCCGCAGTCCGTCTGTCCGCAGACAACACAGTCCAGGAGCAGGAATGTGGAGGAGGGAGTGCAGTTCCTGAAAACAAAGTGCCCGCTTCTTCTCTCCCCCCTTCACTGTCAGGACAAGTCTTAAAGGTGCAAAACTTATTATTCAGCATAAAACAGAGCAGACGATTGGGGATAAAAGCATCATACAGTCAACCCAGGACACCACGTGAGTACACACTGGTTGTTGCTGGAGGCTTCAGGAGTTATGAGCAAACTGAAGTTTTATCAGGTTATGTTAGCCAGTTGCATTCAACATGTGACCAAAGAAAAAGCCAAGATCTCCTAGAAAGTGGACCAACAACCTGGTACAAATTGTAATCTTTTACCATATAATGAAGGTCAGTGAAGTTACATTTTAGAGCCTGGATGGTGTTTCTCCTGCTAAAGAGTCTCAAAATTAAAGTTAAAAAAGAAGAGCAGAATTTCCAGAAGAAATTCCTCATGTCTACTGTCAAGCATTTTCTGACAATCTAAGCAGGTTTTTTTGTATCAAGTAGTGCTCAGGCTTCCAATTTTGTAAAAATCTTGCCTTTTTTAAAATATGTGCTGCCAGTGAACATTATTTATTATAGATAAAGACCTCAGAAATTAACAAAATAGGCAGCAGTGGAATGCTTAAAACTTTTATCTTTTCTAGCTACTAAGCAACAAACTAATTGCTTCTGCTTTTGCTGTAGTAAAATTAATAACAAAAAACAGACACCGTTACCTTTTTTTATTAGACAGTAAGACACAACCACAGTTTGCTGCTGAAAGTTTTTTTTTATTTACAGCCTAGTGGGCTCTATACAGGAGCCCACTGTTTATTGCTGTTTATTGCTATTTATTGTTTATTTTATCCTTAACAAGATGAATATTGGAATATTTGAGACACTTGGTGTCCATTGTGCTGCTGAAATAAAGAGGAGTGTTCAAGAGGCACACACACAGAGATTTTTGCCAAGAAAAACCCTAAGAATTGTCCTTGAATGTATTACTTCACTTTGTTCAAACATGCCACCTTGATGGCAAATAGATGTTGTTTTCATTCAAAGCCTAAGCTGTTATCAGGTTCTATTTTTCCCTTCTAATCAGTCTTCTGGGCCATCTGGAGCTATGGTGTGAGATGTTGAGCAGGCTCTGCTCTGCCTGGAGGCGGAATCCATGAGTATGCTGTGAAGACAAACATCAGTTCACGGCATCTCCCCTGGAAGTTTCTGCTCAGCTGTCATGGAAAACCTGAACTCCTGCGTTGGGCAGCAGACAAATCCAGCACTTCAGTGGCATGGACTTTATATTTTCCTTCCCTGTTTCATTTTCTTACTTGGAGAAGAGTTAGCAAGATGATGACTGCCAATTTGGGATCTTAATTTCTTATTTTAATTGCTTAGTTTATTTTGTGAACAGTTATTTCATAGGTAAAGAGGGAATTAATACAGTATTTTTGTATTATTTTGTGTAGTATTGCATGTCAAAATCTGAGATGATTCAGTGTAAGATGGCTATGTACACACACAAACAAAAACAATATAAGACACAAAGTCTGCATGATATATGTACTTCTGTTCTTGCTTGAAGCTGTGAAGAAAACACAACTTATCTGCATGTCATGTACTTCCTTTGCAGAATATTTAGCAGTGTCTCTTCTCAGTAAATAGTGCTCATACAGTACTGCTGCTGCCATAATTTTGAATCAAAGTGTAGCTCTCTGGAAACTCCTAAAAGAGGACACTAATGTTTGGTCTTCATTTTGAGACCTGCTAATCACAAAGCATGGGAAAGGCTTTAACCAGAAAAGGTGGTTTCTTGTGATTTAAAAGCTTTAAATATCTGTAGCTTAGCAGAATAGGAAAATGCAACAGAGGCATGACTAGAAAGAATTGAATGTAGGGAAGAGTTAAAGTCTGATTGGAGACGATAGAAGAGAAGAAATCCCACCAGTTATTTACTCTTCAGTGGCCAGCAAAAACAAAATAATTCAAAAGGAGCTGGAACAAAGCAACCTGTGGCTGGCTTGTTTTGATATATCTGTGACACAGAAGGTGAGACAGGATCACCTAATCATAGAATAAATCGTGGTGGAATGGAGCTTTAAAGGCTACCTAGTGCAACCTTCCAGGCTGCAAAGTCATCTAATAACACTCAAGGATCAGGTTGCATATTCTGGTTTGTCTTACTGGGGCATTTCTTCATGGATATAATGCAATTCCAGGTAAAAACAGGGCTTTTCATGTTTGGCAACTAAAAGGCCAGACTTTGAGCATCCCATATCTGCAATTAAGGCATGTCAGTTATAGTAAACTATAAGGAGAGTCAAAATGTGATATTTCTCTTATGCTGCAATCCTGACATTCAATATCTCTTTTTCCCCTCAAATAAATATATAAAGGCAAAATGTTGACATTTCTGTGAAAGGCTTTATGAAACATTTCCTTTATTAATTACTGCAGTGACTGAATCAAAAGACTCATATCCCATGGAACTTTGCAAGATTTAAAACTTTTAACTCTTTTTTTTCCTTTTTTTGGCAGAAATTCATTGCAGTAGTTTGACAACATCTTACTAAAATCAATGTATTTCTGTTAAAAATTTGAGGATAGATTCTTGATAGAAAAATATTATTATATTCTCTTTAATCAAGGCATCTTGAATTTTGAAAACTTTGGACATTATTTCATTCAGTTCAATAGCTGAAACTTAACTAAATAGAAGGAAATGTACATTCTACTTCAGTGGCTGAAGTTATCTTCAAAATAGTATATACTGCAAGTTCCTTGGGCTCATTCCCTTCCAATAGTCATTTAGACTACACAACACAGAGAAGATGTCTTCTGTGTGGTTTCTCAGTAAGCAGTAACTGTATGCTTAATTTAAAGTTTCTAGGGTGCAATCAGTTTTTTGAGCTCTCTTAGCATCAAAATAGTAAAATAAATTTAAAAAAAACCCCAAATGCAAGAGAAAACATCTTTTAAGGTCATCTGTTCCACAGAGCACAGCACAAGCTAGCAATCTATAACATACATTAGCCAGTGAAAGAACATCAAAAATCCTGACAGCCACCTCAGGCTAGTTCAGGTTGGAGGCAAAGAGTCAGTTGTTGCCAGGGGGTGATATGTGGAAAAGCCATTGTGGGTAACTGGTCACGAATTCTTGCTTAAGCTGCTCTCCAGGTCTTTCTCCTTGCTCGGTTTGCGCACCATTGTATGCATAGTTAGAGAACACAATGTGTTCATTTCCTAAAACAAACACTTGTATATCGAAAAGTGGATGTTGAACAAAAATTTTATATTTTATGACTACAAACTTATAGGTGATAATTCTGAAACAAGGAAAGTGAGATCTGCCTATGTCCATAAAAGTGGGAAAAGTGGGAATTGTTGGAGTCTCAAATAAATCCCAGTGTACCTTAAATGCTTCACCCATTTTTTGGCTTGGCTTAGGTTTCATACATTCTCAGGGGGCCCTGCCCATGCAGGCAGCAGCAGGCAGGGAGGTAGGTAGGTGCCCTGCAGAACTCACAATGTCAGATTCTTCCTCAGGCCAAGTCTTCCTCTGCCGCTTTCCGGCTTTGTGTTGGGTCTGTGTGTCCAACAGATGGACATTTAGCCCCCCTGCTCCAATGTTTTGGTAGCAGGGGGGCTAAAGGGGTGGCTTCTGTGAGAGGCTGCTGGAAACTTCTTCCAAGTCCATCAGAGCCAATGCCAGCCAGCTCCAAGACAGACCCACAACTGGCCAACGGGGAGCCGATTGTAAATGCTGGTAAGGCCTCTGTGGTAACATATTTGTAAAGGAAAAGTTATTGCAGAGAAGCAATTGTGTCCAGAGAACAGAGGAGTGAGAAGATGTGAGAGGAACAGCTCTGCAGACACCCAGGCCAGTGGACAAGGAGGGGGAGGATATGCTCCAGGGGCCAGAGCCGAAGTTTAATCTGCACCCCATGGTGAAGACCATGGGTGGAGAGGATGTGCCCCTGCAGCCCATGGAGATCAACGGGATTGCAGAGATCCATCCACAGCCCATGGAGGAGACCCACACTAGAGTAGGTGGGTGCCTGAGGAGGGGCTGTGAAGCTGCAGGAAGCCCATACTGGAGCAGGGTCTTGACAGGGACCTGCAGACCCATAGAGAGAGGAGCCCAAGCTGTTGGAGCAGGTTTCCTGGTAGGACTTGTGACCTTGTGAAGGAACCATGCTGGAGCACCCTGACCCTGAAAGAATACACCCTATGGAAGAGTGACTTGTGTTGCAGTAGTTCACGGGGAACTGTTGCTCATGAGACGGACTCAGGTTGGAGAAATTAATGGAGAACTGTCTCCTGTGAGAGGGACTGCACACTGAGCAGGGGAAGTACTCACCTCCCTGATCAGGAGCAGAAACTTTCAAGATGAACTGACCATAACCCTCATTCCCTATCTCCCTGCGCTGTTGGTGGGAAGACACAGAACTGGGGAGGAGGAAGAGGTGGGGGGAAGGTATTTTTAAGATTTATTTTTATTCTTATGCCCATGACAGTATTTGGTGAGTGATCTCTTGCCCAGTCCTTATCTCAGCTCATAGATCTTTGTTGTTTTTTCTCTCCCCTTCCAGCTGAGAAGGGCAGTGATAGAGCAGCTTTGGTAGGTGTCTGGCATCCAGCCAGAGTCAACCCACTACAGACTTTTAGCTCTGGCAGCTGTTTTGCACATGTGGTGGTGTACCACAGCAAGGGATTTATCATCTGGCCAATGTGAATACCATCCTAAAATCTTCAACCAGCCACTTTTTACAATGGACTGCTCCCCATGGGTCTCATTGCTATTGGCATTTTTTGAAAAATACCCTTTGTGCGACCTTCTCTCTTTCAGGTTGAAGCTCGTAACCAACACACTGTAATGTACTCAGTCTAGCTTGTTGATTACTCTAGTAGTTTTGATGATATTTCAGTACTCAACTGGGTACAATATTTAATTACAAGCCCTTTGATATTGTTAAGCTACTTGCAAAGTAGCCAATTATAACTGGAAAAAATTACCTGTGGACTTTTCTTCCTTTCTCATGTGTTCTGCAACAGTAAATTCCACAGAGTAAATAATTTCATCTGTTTGTTTTCAATAGCAGTTCATTTTCTTTTTCTTTTTCATTACATGAATATTATTTTTTTTTTTAGATTAAGTTCCTCCCTATTTCACCACACTTAAGCTTATGGGTGAATTTTAACATGAGCTCAAGACCCATGGGTTTCAAGAGGAGTTCAGATTATACTTAAAACCAAAGATTTATGTGAAGAGCATTGGAGTGCTGAAATGCAGACTGATTTAGAGCCATGTCTGCTTTCACTAGATGCAGATTGTCTGAAAATCAATCAGCAGAGTACTTTTAAGATGGTCTTTAAATTTGTGGAAATAATTCTTTCAAATGTATGCACACAGAGAGATATTTGTATATTTGGGTATATTTATGCTCCAAGAAGAAGAAAGTGGCACTTATACCTGCAGATGTATATATCTAAAATGGACCTAATTTTATATATAAGAGCTTCCTATTCTTTTTCCCATTTGTTCTTGTGGCTATTTTGACAAGAAACCTGGATTAAAGAGCAGTACTAGCTTGGAAAGGTGCAGAAGTAGAAGCTGATACAGGTATGCAAACTACCTCTATCTTTCATTTCTTCAGAGCCTACTTAACAAAACTGAGGGGTTTTTGTTCTGCATACCTAACAACATACTCAGACTTGTTTATGAGCATGGTCAAAACAAAATTACCACTACCTGCTACTCGATTTTTTCCTTTTTTTTTTTT
>VXBC01004657.1:0-36772 GCA_013399945.1 Ploceus nigricollis
TATATTATATATATATATTTAAAAAGATGTATAATATAAAGCTATACATATATACGTATATACGATGACTCATGGATGGCCTGCCGCATACAGGATCCTCTGAGTGGTCTTGTCTAAGCCCGAGTGTCCCTTCACCCCTCCTCCCCCTGCCCCTGCCCCATCCGTTCTGAAATTCAACTACAGCAAACCCCGCCACCTCGGCACCTGTGTTTACAATGTCCTATATATTTGTGGTTAACAAAGTGAAGGTGGTAACTACTGGTGTCTCAATAAAGTTATGACGTTCAAAATAACCATACTATATGGAAAAAAAAGTGGTCTGGATTTTCTTCTTTGGGGAGGGATGGCTTTTTTAGCTTGGTTTGCTACAAGAGCATTGGCTCCTGTGCTCCTGCATGGCCAAGCTGGCAAGTTTACTGACAATCAGTGGCTTGGATGGAGGAAAGAAACCCAAAGAACTGCCCTTATTGAGATGTTTTGGTGGAAGCTAATGGTTACATGTTTTACTTGGCCTAAGTTTAAAATCACACACACCATCAAGTGTCTCTCACCTAATCAGTGGGAAAACTTGAGGAACCTGACATGCCATGTTAGAAGAGGACTCTGTGAAAAGGGTGTGGCAATAGGAGGTGTGGATGGGGGACTTACAGGAATATAGGCTACAAATCCATCTGGAAATAAACACCTGTATTTCCACACCCAGGGAAGCAGAAGTGTTTAGTCCTTTGACGTGTCTTTATCTTTATTCATCTATGTGTGACCATTGCTCAGGTGTCTGGTGTACTGCAGGTTTTCAAAACATAATTAAATCCTGGGAAATGAGCTCTCAAGGCCATTGCCCACAGTGGGTGTCAGTGATTGGTGGCCCACCACTAAAAAGGATCTTGTTTCAACAGACTTTGCAATAAAAATGAAATTCAAAATCCCATCCTGTGCTGATGCTTAGCTAAAGCTTTGCTCTCATCCCCTTTTAATGAGTCTGTCACCCGAGTATCTGAGTATCACATTTCCCAACCTTTGTGGGGTTTGAGGACAGTAAACAGAGGCACATGATGGTGAACAGGCTCTAGCCAGTCCTCCAAACTGTCTCCCCTCTTGGGGCCACTACTGAGCACACACTGCAGCTGCACATCAGATTATATGCAAAAGTGTTGGTGGACCGACCCATCTGTTTCATGATTAATCTTTGTTTGGACAAATACCCTTCCTACAGTCACAGCTTTTGGGGTGGATGTTTTAGGGAGATACCAAGCCCACAGAAAGGCAAATATCTGTGTTGGCAACAGGTGGTGTTAGGAACTGATGAGACAAGATGTTGCCAAAAGCAAGCATTTCAGATGAGTAGGACTCAAACATTACTAGTTTGTTTGTGTTTTCTAATCGTTTGAAATCTCTTTAGTTTTGCTCTCTGGTATTTCACATGCTTATGAGTCATGTTTTGAAGCTTCTCCCTGCAGCCATGACATCTAGAAACAATTCTGTTATAAAGTTGTTTTCTTTTTTTTTTTAAAGTTCACATAATCCCAGGACTCAAGGAGATGAAATTCTGGTTAGTGTATCAAGGAGATCAATAAAATTATATGAAACAACCCATTTCCCTCCCTCATAAATTCATCTGGCCTAAAACTGTACAAACTCTGTTTTGCAGAGGTATTTGACTCTCTCTTGGGGAGATCAGCACACTCTCGTCATTCCCCCTTTCTCTGCAGTAGCTCTCCACATTGGCTCTCCAACTCTCACAGAGGGTGCTGGGGGAAGGAATCTGTTGTTTCCAGCTTTCCTTCCTTAACACTTGTTCTTTTTATTGCCCCATCTTATTTCTCTGCCCTTCCAGCATGCCTGGAAACAGTGGCCTGTGAAGAGGTGAGGAGCATTAGGGCACCTGTACCTGTGGGAAGCATCAGGCTGAAGTTGGTAAAGGTAGATGAGGTGACCTCGGGGTGGAGCTGTGTGAGGCCTCACAACGCCATCCCCCCACCATCCCTTTCTGTCTGCCTGGGGAGCAGAGCAAGTATGGCAAGCTGGCTCTGTCAGAGAGACCCTTCCTTTTTTCCTTGTCACCTCCTGCAAGCTTTGCCGAAAATCATGGCTTTCCTTTCCAGCCCCAGCCTCTGTTAGGATCAAAACAGAAAAAAAAAATCTCCCTAAACATATCTCACACATCATCAGTAGAGAGCAATGAAATGATGTGATGGCTTCTGCCGGCAGTCTGGTAAATGCTTTCTCCTTCCTGAGCGCCTACAAGAGCACTGTGCAGGGGCTGCCCCCAGCTCCCTGCTCCCCATGGCACATTGCTCAGTCATGCTGTTCATCTTTCATCCAGCAGAGTAGTGACCATGTTTCTTCCTTTCCTGCAGAGAAAGCTTCCATAAAACCAGGAAGGCAGCAGTACAGCTTGGAACCAGGAATACTGTGTGTATAATCGCTAGCACTGGGGACAGAGAAAATGGGAGAGTAATTACAAAAAGAGAGAGAGGGAGGAATGAGAAATGTGGGAATTCAACATGAGAGGGGGAGCTGTATATCTGGTAACCACTGAATCATGTAATTCATTTACTTGTACATGGATGGTGAGGTTCAGTGACAAATATCCTGCATTCCTGAGGAGATCCTGGCTGCATGGGAATACAGGACAGCAATTTCTGAGAGGATTTGCAGAAAGTAAGAAGCATAAATAGAGGTTAAAATAAGTTGGATCAATACAGCCAACAGAAACTCAGTGTACTATTTCATCTTCCAAGTGCTGCATAAAGCTTTCAATGAACAGACATTAATGGAGCAGCTCACCAGCTTCTGTAGCACTTTCCTTTGGAGGACTGTGAAATGCTGGACAAACATGCATTTAATGCTGCAAATGGCCTCGTTTGCTAAATCCTACTATCCACTTTTTTTCCAGGTCAAGTAGTTAATTGACTCAAGGTTAGGGCAGAAGCTCAATGACAGAACCACAGGAGTATCCAGGCAGAATCTGGCACAAGTATTTTCACCAAGAAAAAAATGCTTTGCACCAGGTCTGCATTCCAGCGCAAACTGGCAGAAAAAAGATAAACCCAAATGACAAAGATTAGTAACTACAAGCTGAAGCCAGATATTTAAATTAGGAACAGGGCACATTTTTAACTGCAAGAGGTGACAAGCCATTGTACAAACAAGGAAAGTGGCAGATTTTCTATCTTGTATCTTTAGGAAAGTTGTTTTGCTCTCTCATTGACTTCACATTCTGCCTTATCGCACTGTCACAAAGACTCTGCTCTTTCAAAAGGACTCACTTATGGATAGAAGAAGACAGAAATGATTCCTAAATTCCCAGCCCTGCACTGCAATACATGCTGACAGTCTCTAGGCACACCCAAAGCCTTGCTGATTTCAGTGTCGCTCTGAGCAAGGACGGAGTCTGACTGCGCTCATCAAGGTGCATGACTGCAACCTTCAGTGGCATTAAATAACCATAAGCTGCTGCTGCAATGCTGAAAAAGTGTCATCCTGTTTTAAAGCAAAGACACTTGCCTGTAGCTTTGTAATGACACGGACAATGCTGTGCTATGCGTTTTTCTGCAGGACCGGGAATTCTTCTTTTGATACTGGCAAGAAAACAAATCTTTGTCAGTACTAAATCTGTCCATCCTGCTCCTAATACAGACTTCAGACCTATTCCTATATTTGTACCTATTCACAGCATTACCCACAGGAATACTCTGAATGACATCACTGAGACCAAGCTTATACAGAAGCTTAAACCTGAGGAAACTTGTTTGTAGACCCAGGTTCTAAATCTAGCATTTTTCTCTATCTTTGCATAATAGAAGCTTTTAAAAAAGTAATTCTGCCTGTGTACCTAATTCTGGTTGAATGTCTGTATATTTGTGAGCCTTGCGTGAAGGAGAAGGATCTGTAATCTTTGTACATTTTGAAGAAAGAAATGTAACAAAACAATAGACAGAGGATTTACAGGAAAGGAAGCTGGAATCCTCTGGCAAAAACCCCTGCAGCAAAAGCCATCATTCCATAGAATGAGGTTAATTAACTGCCAATTATTTCTGAAGTGCATCTGAATTGAATATATCTGCCACAAAGATGTCATTATAAGTGTATCAAGCAACTGCTGGAAGTCAAGACTATTTAACACTCCCACCCTCACCACAACTGCGCTGCTGCCCATGACTGAAACTGCACGTCTCTCATGCTGGAGCCCCTGCAGCCACAATACACACAGGGAAACACACAGGGCTCTTCCCGGAGCCCTTACTGCCACAGCCTGACTGCTGGCCAACACTCACACTAAGATACACCACTCACGCTCCTGAAAGGCTCTTCTGCTGACTTATAATATTGAGAAAGCAGTGAGATTGAATATTGTGTCTTCCCTCTTCCCCCAGTTGAGGTGATTCTATGGAAACAGCCTATGTCTGCCAAGAAAGGATCTTAAATAAGAGCAAAATCAGTGGTCTCTGATTTTGTCTGTATTGCTCAAGCAGGCACACAAATGATTTTACTGTTGTGCCTGACTCTAGACTAGCAAGAACGGCTCCAAACTGCAGTGAGGATTGAGAACCACTTGTCATCTGTCCTAGACACGTTCCTACTGCTTCCCTGAGGACATGGTCCAACTACATCCTTGTTATGGCCTGCAAAAGCGAGAGGGAAAGGGCAGGACACAGACTGCAAGCTGAGACACATGGATGCCATGCATGTGGTGCCTATGGAACAGGGTGCAGCTGAGAGCTGGTACCTGGGCTGAGTCTTCCCTAGAGGTTGCTTGGAACATGATTGTCACTAATGAGGTCCCTATATATCCAATTTAATAAACCACAAGATTAAAATTTAGCAGCAATTTTAATTGAGGTATAAAATAATACAATCAAATATAATGAAGTAGTTTCAAAAAGAAATTTGGCAGTGGTTCAGATAAAGCATAAGCAAAACCGATCGGCGTACGTGGAGGGCTTCCCACCCTGCCTCATGTACAAAAGAATCCAAGCACAACTTTTATACTGTATGCTAATACATATTCATCAAGAGTTCCTATAAATCTCCTCCCATTTTTGATTCTTGAAATCTACGTCACTATATCACACAGCGCATGTTCCCGTTGTTGCTAGGGGGTCTTCTGGACTCTTCGGGGGTCTTCATGGATGCAGGCTGAAGTCTTCCTCGCTGTCCTCTGAATAACCTAGCAGGTGGCGCGTGCGCATTAAGCTTTGTGTTATGTAAGTAAGCATTATGTTCCAACTAAGCCATACTGTTTCATAGATAAGACCACTATTTTGGGTTCCCTATCTGGAATTATACCAACTTATTCATCTTCAAGGCCATTCTTGCCTAGGGAGTTGCCTGGACTTTCATTCATCTTAATGCTGATTCCGCTCCTGGAGTTCTCCCAACTTTGTCCTTCCCAAGGCCGTTTGTGTTAAAATATCTCAGTACTCCATCCTGTATCTCATGAACATCTGCGAACATCTGTTTTGTGACACTAATTACATATCACCTTCCTCTATTACTTTTTAACAAATATTTTCTAAAATACCAATATAGTTACAAGTATTTGCACAAATAATACTCATTTATCACAATGATGCACTACTAAGAAAACTTTTTCAACACCAGGCTACCTCAGGGCTCCCTGGCACTCAGGGTGACCTCATTTCACAGGATCCAGGATTCACAGTACCAATTGAACCTCAAGGACTGTGTTCAGTTCTGGGCCCCTCACTTTAAAAAGGACATTGAGATGCTGGAGCAGGTCCAGTGAAGAGCAACAAGGGTTGTGAAAGATCTAGAAAACACATCCTACGTGGAACAGCTAAGGGAGCTGGGTTTTTTTAGTCTAAAGAGGAGGCTAAGACACCTCATTGCTCTCTACAACACATGAAAAGAGGTTGTAGTGAGGTCGGGGCTGGTCTCCCACTGTGCCTGCAGTGAAAGAACTAGAGGAAAATGGCCTTAAGCTGAGACGGGAGATTTTTTTTCCCCCACTGTTATGGTGGTCAGGCATTGGAATAGGCTTCCCACGGAGGTGATGGGGGTGTTCCCATCCCTGGGGGTGTTCAAGCAGCATCTGGATCTGGCGCTGGGTGATGTGGCTTAGGGCTCTCAGTGGCAGTGCTGGGTGGACAGTTGGACTGGACGATCTCAGACGTCTCTTCCAACCCTGATGATCCCATGATTATATGATCCTCACAACCCTGCCCCTCTTTCTTCCTCCTCCACACACACACGCTGGCACCGGCGGCCAACAGGTGCTTCTTTCTCACACACTTGAAGGCCATAGGTAAGAAATGGAGCTGCCTGCACTCCGCCTAGAGCAGAAGGAAGGTGTAGCGACAGGCGCACTCCCAAGCGTTCCAGTTCCGTGCCTTTCCCCCGGGCCCTGCCCGGCGCCGCCTCACGCGGGGGCGGGGCCTGAGCGGGCCCGAGCTGTGGCGGCGGAGGGCGGGCGGGAGGCGGCCGCTCCCGCTCCAAGATGGCGGCGCAGAGGAGGAGTCTGCTGCAGAGTGTGAGTGGCATCTTCCCCCCCTCCGTGCACACGCCCCCCCCAGGTGGGTGCGAGGCAGTCCCCGGGCCTCCTCCTCACCCGCCCCCCGCGCTGCCGTGCGGCAAGGGGGAGGTCCCCCCGCCCTGGGGCGGTGGGTTGCTGCTCTCCCGCCCCCTGTGCCGCCTCAGGGCAGGGGGTCCCGGACTGCGGGGGTCCCTGCGTGGTCAGGGACCCGCACGCTCCCTGACCGGCCGCTCTGCAGCGCACGGTGGGCGACAGGTGGCTGGGGGGGCCGTGCCAGTGCTGCGAGCTTCGGAGTGCCCCGCTGTGTGAGGGGGCAGCTGGCCTCTGCAGGCCTGGCTGGAGATGGCGGCCCCAGGGATGTCTCTGTAATTACTGGCTGCAGCATCAGGTCCCAGTCCCTTGTCCTGGTTGAGTAGTCCTGGGAGAATCCAGAGCTTTCCTTGCACTCCCGTGCTGGGGGTGCGTGAGGATCTGATTCACCATAGGAATAGCTAAGCTAGTGCTGTGCTGTGCTGTGCTGTATGGAGTGCAAAACTTGCGTGCAAATTTTGCATCTGGTGTCTTGTTAACAAGAGCCAGAGTACAGCCAGAGCTCAGCTTCAGAGGGAAGGGACGTGGTAAGTGATGCTGTTCAGCAGCGGGGAAATGCGGAGTTACTGGCTGTGCTATTAGTTAGCAAAGGGAGAAGGGTTGAGAAGAGGATGTGAGTGGACTGGTGACCTGTACTGGACCATGATCTTCACTTCAGCCTGCTTGGGGTTTACATGATCTCTTTCCTCTTTCTGCCAGGAACAGCAGCCCAGTTGGACAGATGACTTACCATCCTGCCATCTCTCTGGGGTGGGCTCAGCTCCAAACCGTTCCTACAGTGCAGATGGCAAAGGGACAGAGGGTCACCCCTTGGAAGATAACTGGTTAAAATTCAGGTCAGTGGGTTGCACCTGGGACACTGACTCCTGCTGGCACAAGTGCAGGTAGAAGGGGTATTTAGTTCGTCACATAGGATGTGGAAGAAGAGGGTGGGGCCTGAGCATGCAAGAGGTGTCTACGGTAACTTGCTACTTGTATCTGTGTCCTACAGAGATCTGTGACCTCTTTGCTTCTGCCCTCTTGGCAGGAGTGAGAACAACTGCTACCTCTATGGTGTCTTCAATGGTTATGATGGCAACCGAGTCACCAACTTCGTGGGTCAGAGGCTCTCTGCAGAACTGCTGCTGGGCCAGCTCCATGCAGATCACAGCGATGCTGACGTGCGTCGAGTTCTGCTGCAGGTAAAGAAGCTTTGAGTGGGAGCAGCTCCTGCTTCTTGCATTACCCTCCTCCTCTTTGCCATCAGGGGAGCAGCATCTGGTTTCTGTGGGGGTTGGAAACATCTGGTGGTTGCAGTTGCACTCATCCTGAGCATCTGTAGTGCTTTGTTTCACTCCTGCCTCATCCCATCTGTCCCCTGGCTCTGTCAGCACAGTGCTGAGAGCTCTCCAGGAAGCTGCAGCCAGTCTTCCCTGGACGTGTAGGAACAAGTCAGCTTGTGAAGGGGAGAAGTTAATGTATGGGGAGATGGATTTGTGAGTGCGCTTTCTTGAGTGATAGGATCAACACACAAGATCAGATAGGTCTCTGACATTACTGTGAATGTAATTTTTATGGTGTTGTCTTCTGTTTTGAGTTGTTGCAGATTGTTTTTACAAGCTGTTAACTAGTTGTGCTGAAACAATTGTGTTTCAATGTGCTGTAGTGGTCCTTGAAAGTCTGTATGTACAGTGATAATCCACTCTTACGAGCTGGTCTTAGAGAGGTGAGGATGAGTAGCCCTGAAGTCTGTAGGCATTGGATAAGTGCTTTGTTTCTCTTTATGGCCTTTTTTAGGCTTTTGATGTGGTGGAAAGAAGTTTTCTGGAGTCCATTGATGATGCCTTAGCAGAGAAGGCCAGCCTGCAGTCTCAGCTACCAGAGGTAATGTAACCTTAAGAGCGGAGTTTGCTGGAGGTCCCACCTTCCAGCTTGCTGGATGAGGTTTGGGCATATTAGTCAGTTTGATCCAAAGGAGGCTGTAAGTGAAAGTTACTTCTCCGTGGTTCTCTTCTGGAAGCTTGCATGAAGTGAAGCAAGTGCCTTGGTCCATTTCCCGGAGTTCCCACTGTTCGTAGTGGTACTGCTTAGACCTGACATTGGTTATCTGAGTAAGGAACTGAGTGTATCACAGGGAGGAGTTCAGCCTGTACATGTGGCTCTTCCAGGACAAAGCCATGCAGATGAGAGGAAAGGCCTCAAATTTGCATGGCGTCTGGGCAAGTATGGGCTCTGTTCTTCAAGTGTACTGGACTGTCCTCTCCAGAATTATATCAAAGCTGTGTCATTCACTAGGATTGAACAGAAAATTTTATGTCTTGTACAGGCATGACACAAGGCTAAGGCATGTCAAGATGAGTACCCTCCCTGCAGAATTTTTATTCCAGCTGTGATTTCTCTGTTGTGGACTGTGTGTTTAAGCTTCCCCCTCATTTTGGCTTCCAGGGTGTCCCTCACCACCAGCTCCCTCCTCAGTACCAGAAGATTGTGGAGAGATTGAAGGCTGTAGAGCAGGAGATCTCTGGAGGAGCCATGGCTATTGTGGCTGTTGTTCTCAACAACAAACTCTACATCGCCAATGTGGGTGAGTTGGTTTTTGTCAGTGGCTCAGTCTCAGCATTCCTGAGGATTGCAGGGGTTCTAGGAAGTACAAGACACTTGAATGTGGGGGACAGTTTCTTTGGTCTGTGGCCAAGCAGCAATATGCTTGCTGCTTACACAAGCACTTGAAATCAGCCTGGCTCTTCATCCCTGCAGATGCTGGCTGATGTAGTGTGTATGGCCAAAGAACAGAGGGAAAATGGGTTGAGAGGAGTAGTGCAGCTTCACTGTAAAATAGAGAACTTTCTTGGGAGGTAGCAGCTCAGGTCCGGATGGAGAGCTGCCTAGCAGGCCCCTACTATGCTGCTAGCAAGGCTGCCTTTTGGAGATCATGATGAGACAGTACCTGAGCCTTTCTCTTCTTTTCTGTCTTTATTCCCGTCTCTGTTCCTTTTCCCTTTGGATATGTTCTCCCTGTTAACGGCAGAGCTATCTGGTGCCTCATCTCGCTGCTCCCACTGCAGGTACCAATCGGGCACTGCTATGCAAGTCCACGGTGGATGGGCTGCAGGTGACTCAGCTCAACGTGGACCATACGACAGAGAATGAAGATGAACTTTTTCGCTTCTCTCAGCTGGGTGAGTATTTGGGTTTCAAGTTCTTAGCTGAGAACATCGCATGACTGTTTATGGGGGCACCAAGAATGACTCAAGCCACAGGAACAATAAATAACCACAAAAGAAGCTTACTATGTTTTCAGATTACAAGTTCAGTGCCTTCTTTTTGTGCCTTTCTAGCCATTCTGGGGCTACAGGGTGAGTAAGCTCATCTCACTGACCCAGCAGAAAACTACACTATCGTTTCAAGTTTTGAGTGTTAGTTTTGTGTCCAGCTGCCAAAGTGGCATTGATTTGCCCTCCAGCTGTTGCTGTAGTCGATAGGAAGGCAGGAGTGGAAGCACAGAGCCAGAGGGTAGAAGTGAAGCAGACAATGTATGACGGCTCCTGTGGAGGCAAACCACAGTTATGCTGCTTTAAGTTCTATGTTATGCCTCACTCTCAGGATGGTACATTTCAATTTGCCTGTGTACACGCTGCTGCTGAAAAAAAGCAGCTTCACTTCAGACAGAGCCAGGCCAAGCACTGGCATTTACTTCTCTCACATCAGTAACTACAGAACTCTTAATGCTGACATTTTGCTTTAGGCAATTTCTCTTTTCCTTTACAGTGTTTGACATGTTTGCTTTCTTGGTCTAGAGCTAACCCAGACCACTTGTGTGATTACCAGTACCAAATTCTTCTTATTGAGATACTTGGGTCTTGTACTTTTATTTAGGTAGATCTAAGGTGGCATTCTTCATTAGATTCAGCTGGCAGATACAGTCTTACTGGGTGAGGCTGTTGATGTGGTAATTTCTGCTACTAGGTCTTGTTTTATTCTATTTCTTTTTCATTCCCACTTCTACTCCTGCACTAGGGATATGTGCTGTGAAAGAGAACACTGAATACAAGAAGCCAGGGAAAGAGACCTTTTGAGTGTTTTTACTACCAAAAATGCAGAATTTAGCTGCAGTCCATAGGAAAACAGGGATCTGTTAGATGTACCAACCTTAACTTGGCGCAGCACTGGTGCTCCTGCCTACGGTCCCAGCAGAAGGAAGATCCTGTGGAACAAGACAGTGTGCACAGGCTGTTTTGGGGGCCCAAGGGAGGTTGTTTTTGGGCTAGGTTGAAGCACAGTGATAAGACGTAGTGGGGATAGCATTTGTCATGATGGTGCCTGTGCCACCCCTGTCTTGGGGGAGGGATGAGAGAGGTCTTGTGATTTTGTGGTTCTTCAGCTGGCACATCACAGCTTGTTCAGTACCCTGGGAGAGTTGCTGTGATTTAGACATGACTTCTCTTGGCGTCCTGTGAGCCTCCCTGTGTTTGTGTCTGTCAGTGGCATGTACCTCCCTGCCAGGAGCTGGCAAATGAGCCAGGCCATGTTGATGAGTCAGCTGTGGTCTGCAGCAGATGGAGGACTTGTGTCTTACTGCTGGGGTAGGTGTGGAGCCATCTGTGCAGCAAGGCTTGGTTTGACTCAAAGGGAGAATTTCAGCTGGACCCCTACCTTCACCTTGTACTGAGGACAGTCATCCCTAGATAAAATCTCTGTGTTTTCTGGCTGACAGCTCTAGGTATAATGAGGAAAGGGAGGTTGCCAGAACAGACCAGGTAAGTGGATCATCTGCTTCAAGTCCTGCTTCAAACAGTAGCAGCGCTCAGATGGTCCCTGTTAAAACCTTCTTCCAGATGTGATTACTTCCTAGGCCCTATATCACCATACGTTTATTTAAATAAATACTTGCTTGATCATTGTTCTTATTTTAGGAGTAGCCCACATCAACTTGAGCAAAATCAGTGCCTCTTGTAGATAGTTCTCCTTTTCTCAGAATCACAGCATAGGTCAGGTTGGAAGGGACCACAGTGGATCATCCGGTCCAAGCTCCTGCTCAAAGAGGGTCATCCCTGAGCATGTTGTACAGATTCTTGAATATCTTCAATGAGGGAGATTCCACAGCCTCTCTCTGCAGTCTCATGTATTAGTGAAATTGCCATGTGGAGCTTAGGAGCAGGGGTCAGTTACAGGTGGAAGGAAAAGCAAAATCCTTCGCATACATTTTCCTCGTTCCTGCCTTCTCCTCCCATCACGCAGTCCAGAGCTGGCAGGCGCGGATGCTCCCCTGCCTTTTTGGCAAATGCCTGTGCAGCCAGGCCAGCTGCTGCTGGTGGCTTTGGACCAGGATGTGGACTTTGTCTCAGGCCAGCTGTTCATTCAGAGTATGCCTGTTGGGCTGTGTGTGTCTCCCTCCTTCTCTTTCCTTCCCAGCTTGGAACTAATGAAAAGGTGTCCTTTCAAACACAGATATTCCTTTTCTCCCTGTTTAGCTCCTGATGATTCTTCGGTGTCTCGTTTTGTCTTACAGTCTGTGTAACTGTGGATATTTCTTTTCTCAGAGGGAGTTCTGCAAGTTTCACAAAGTTAATGAAGCATTTTTCGTTTTCAATCTGACAGGCTTGGATGCAGGGAAAATAAAACAAGTGGGAACTATTCGTGGGCAGGAAAGCACTCGGCGCATTGGAGATTACAAAGTGAAGTACGGCTATACTGATATTGAACTGCTCAGGTCAGAAAAACTCAGCTGTGGGGTTTCAAGCCCTCCTTTTCTTCATGATCACTCCATTCTCACCTACTGTGTCACCATTAAATGCTAAATTACTGTCTCTTTCCAGTGCTGCTAAATCTAAGCCCATCATAGCAGAGCCTGAAATCCACGGAGGGCACTCGCTGGATGGGGTGACGGGCTTCTTGGTGCTCATGTCCGAAGGGCTCTACAAAGCGCTGGAGGCAGCTCATGGGCCTGGGCAGGCCAACCAGGTGAGCCTGCTCACGAAGGAAACATTCCCATGGATATTGATTCACTCCAGCAGTGTCAGCTGCTCTCATACAGGATGTGCTCCTCATCTGTGCTGTCACTGCTGGCCAGGCTGAATGCCTGTGCCACCTCATTCCAGTCTAATAATAAGGGAGTTGCTTTGCCAAGCCAGTTCTTCTAGACAGCTGCCTGTCCCTTAGGAGTAGCCCATTAAAGGGAGTGGGATGACTCAAGGCACAAAGGCACATTATCAGCAGGTAAGCATCACAGTCAGATGAGTTGCCATAAAAACTCTTAGATCAGGTGACAGGAAAAGGTTTCCTCCAAAATCTCCTAGAAATGTTTCCTCTAGTGATTTTTTTTTTCCCTTCTCTGCTCAGGAAATTGCAGCCATGATAGCCACAGAGTTTGCCAAGCAGACATCACTGGATGCTGTGGCACAAGCAGTGGTGGACCGGGTTAAGCGCATTCACTGTGACACTTTTGCCAGTGGTGGGGAGCGGTCCAAGTTCTGTCCCCGTCACGAAGACATGACACTGCTTGTGAGGAATTTTGGGTACCCCCTGGGTGAGATGAGCCAGCCCACGCTGACACCAACGCAAGGTGTGTTGGGGAAAGAATGAAACAAGATGGGGTGGGGAAGATAAGATCTCGTGATTGATCCAGCACTCACTTCACACTGGGAGAGGAGGTAGTTGGTGTAGAAGGAATTTTCTTACTAAACAAGATTATTGGCTTTTGAGATGTGGAATCTGTGACAATTTGACAGGATACAGTGCAGCATCAAGGACACTTTGATACAAATTCTTGGGGTATTTTGCTGCTGTGCTGCACCCCCAGTTGCTCATGTCTGAACTGCATTTTATAACTTCTGTTTTCTCCCTTCTCAGGAGGCCGTGTCTACCCAGTCTCTGTGCCATATTCCAGCTCCCAAAGCACAAGCAAGACAAGTGTCACGCTGTCTCTTGTCATGCCTTCTCAAGGCCAGATGGTCAATGGTGCCCACAGCAGCTCAACTCTGGATGAAGCCACTCCCACCCTCACTAAGTAAAGTCCTGCTCTCTTGCTACCCAGTTTTCCCTGCACCTCACACTGTATAAAGTGGTTGAAAAGCAGAGACAGCTGTCAGTTACCTGTCAGTCAGTCCCTTATCTGGAGTGTGCTCCCCCCCACTACAGTATTGACAGCCAGCATAATGTGTTAGCTGGAAAGTGATTGTGTGAGGAGTGGGAATGAGTGAAGCAGCAGCTCTGAAGCCAGCTCTGGCGACATGCCTTGGGAGCAGCATCTGCTGCTGTTTGTGGAGGGCATTCTGGCAGTGAGCAGCCCTTCTCTTTGGACCTCACGTGCCAAGTGTGTTGGGTGCTGTACACAGAGGGAGTGTGGATGCCCTTCATTGCAGCAAGGAAGAGGGATTATACAGGTCACCTCTAAGACTCTTGTAGAGGCTGCACTGCTGAAGTTAATTTGCTTACAGGCACAGCCAAGGGGGAAAAAATGTGGATAAAGGTTAGAATTGGGTCCTCTTTGGATCCACTCTGCAGGGTCATACTAGTTAGTGGCTGTGGTTTAGGTTGAGCCCTTGGCACAGCATGGTGTGTACACACTGCACAGTGAAGAAGCGCTGTGGGTATTGTGCTCTGTAGCTCCAGAAACAATGAGGCTGACGCACTAGAGCTGCTTTGGCTGCAGCACAGGTCATGCAAGAATAGCTTTCCTCGCTGCCAGACTCTTCCCGTAAAGCTCATACTGTTCTGGGTATGGGGAGGCCAGCAGAGTGCATGCCTGTTTTTTTCTGCTTCCTCTCTGTTCCTTAGATGCCTGGTTGTACTTAAGGCCTTCCAGTTAATGTGAATCAGATACCTTTGGTGTTTGTCAATTCCAATCAGTTCTCAACACTTTGAGTGCTCTCACAGAGCAAGTGACTGCAACTTTTTACCTGTCTGCTAGGACAGCTTGATCTATGGAGAAACTGGTGCTTGTTCTGGTGCTTTTCTTGTCCAGTGCATCAGGTGGAGTAGAATAAAGATGTTTATGTTCTCTCTTTTTCCCTCCTTAGCCAAAGCCCAACTGTGACGCTGCAGTCGACCAATACTCACACGCAGAGCAGCAGCTCGAGTTCAGATGGAGGTCTCTTCCGCTCCCGACCCACCCACTCGCTCCAGCCAGATGAGGATGGGCGTGTGGAGCCCTACGTGGATTTTGCAGAGTTTTACCGGCTTTGGAACATGGACCATGGCGAGCAGGGAGCACTGACTGTGTCCTAACTTGTGTCTGCCTCCTGCAGACACCTTGTGCTCATCTGTGTGAGCAAAGACTGAGGCAAGGGTGAGAGTGTTCCACTGAGGGCTGCGTTCTGCCCAGAGCTAACTCCTATCCAGGATGTGCTGCACACTGAGCAGGGGATCTTGTGCACTACGCAAGTGTTGCCTGTGCCATGCTCCCAATCCTGCCCAGCCCTGGGAAGCCCTGTGAATAGAGGAGGGGTCTTGAATGCAGTCCTCACTGCAGGTTTTTGCAAATAAAGGTGTTGAGAGGGCTCCTTGTGGATCCCGCAGGAGTCAGGCCCGTACGAAGGCTGCGTGTGTGCGCGTGTGTAGGTGTACACGTGTGTGCCTGCGTGTGTGTGTGTGTGCTGTCATAATGTTTCCACAACTCAGTTCATAATGCTGTGATTCCAGTGTTCAACTCCATAGAAGATACCTCTATTTTGCAGAATAAATAACTTATAGCTACAGTCATTGGCACCCGTGTGGCTTGCTCTCTTCCTTATAATGTCGTGTGTAGGTGTGACAGCTCCGCCTGGTGAAACCTTCTGTTCCTCCTGAACAGAAGCTTGCACCTTGCAGGAGGAAAGCTTCTGCTGAAAAAGTGGCCTGGAGCCTTGCAGGTGACTTAAAAGCATAAGCTCTTTGTTTACTTACTTGCTGAGCTTTGGCACTGAATTATGGCTTAGAGTCAAACCATAAATACAGGTTTTTGTTTTTTGTAGGTAAAATGCACATTTTTTCCCTTAATGTAGGCCATCTGGAAAGGTGTAGAGGGCAGGTGGAGTTTGTAATGAAGTTTCCCTGTACAGGCACCTGGTGGTGCGCAGCTGGAAGTCACAGCTCTCGCGGTGCCTTGGTGATGCAGATGGGCACCCTCGTGTCAGAGCGGGGAGGTGTGCAGCGACGAGAGGAGGGGTCCTGCTGGCTGCACACCGGCGTGAGCCCGGGCCTGGGCTTGCTGGCCGAAGCGTCGGGATCACGACAATCCTCCTCTTCAGTTCAGATTTCTGACGGCAGGCGGCAAGCGAGGCTCTTCCCTCCCGGCTCCAGCCGTCCCCTCAAGCCTCCCTCGCTCCCCGCGAGCCTTTCCCCAGCGAACGCGGGAGGCCTCGGGGGCGACCCGCAGCACCTGGTGCCTCTGGGACGTTGCGGTGAGGGACCAGGCAAAGCCAGGAGAGGGCTAGAGGGGATCAGAGGAGAAGGGGCAAGAGGCAGAACTGGCCGGGGTTCTTTCCTGCGTTTATATTTGCATCCAGGCTTGTCACTTTAGGAAGAAGGAGCATGAGAGGGGATTAGGATGATGCAGCACGGGATGCTGTAATTAAGGCCAGTGTGTAGCCAAGCCCTGATGTATGGTGTGGAGGTTTGAGGTACTTGTGGCATGCCAGCCTGGAAAGTAGGAGAGAAGGATTTATCCCTTTGGATAAATTAAGTAGCACTGAGTGCCCAGAGGCAAGACCTGAGTTCACTGAGAAGTATGTGGGCAGGATCAGAGCGGTGAGAAATGCCTGTTTTCTCGGAAGGCACAGCAGGGATCCCTTGTGTGTGTGTGGGTGGGTGCGTGGCTCTCTGCCTGTGCCTCCTCCGGGTCCTCTGGCACGGCTTTGCCCTGCGGGATTCCGTGTGCTGCCGGACTACCTGCAGAAGCTTGTGTTTCCCAGCCCCCTTGTAGTTCCCAGGAAGAATGGGTGCGCTGAGCGTGCCAGCGCAGGCACCTCCTGTCGAGACTCTTCAGCCCTGCCAGGGAGGTGACCTTCAGTGGCGTGCAGGCAAAGGCAGCAGAGTTGCGGGAGGTTTGGTGCCTTGTCCCCAAGGCTGAACATCACAGGGGCTGGCAGTCCCTCAACCCTGTCCCCTGCTCTTGCCTCTGCCCTGCAAGGACCAGAGAGTTCAGGTATTTGAGCCCAGCCTGGCCTTGCTGTCCAGGGCTGCTCCAAAATGTCATTTGACCTGGGGGTCCTATCCTCCAGATGGTTGTGTGGCTATTTAACAGCATAGTGTGATCCTGGATTAAAATGGAGTTGTGAAGGTTTTGTCCTATTCTATGTTCCCTAACCTGGCACAGATCACAATAGCTGTATAAACAAGTTTTTCTTGCTTATTCCCCCATCCCATTATCTCTGGTATTTGTGAACTTATACCGAGAACTGTTCCAATGGGAAATATTCCAGCAAGTGGATGCTCCAGATAAAAGTTTAAGAATTGCCAACACACTTATATAAAGCAGATCATGCAAAACAAACTGATCCTTAGGCATCATTACCAGTTTAGGAAGTACAAAAAAGTAAAGTGGGTAGGAGCAGATGGATCACACTAAGCTGTGCCGGTACAGCCACTGGGAAAAAGATGAGGAAGGTAGGTTTTCTGTGCATGCTCTGTAAGCCATGGCTTAGCAGTCCAGGTCAAAGGAACAGACTGAACATTGTGTACAGGGGCAAGAGGCTCATGAGCCAATATCAGTATTTAATATTGTCCCCAGGGAGCGAGGGGAAGATGCAGGTTGTAACAGCAGTGGAAAAACCTCCTCTCCCCTGCCCCTTTAAAATGAAGGAGTGGCTGGAAGAGGACAGACCCAGAGCGATCTCTAGAAACAAGAGCAGGGGCCTTTTTGCATTGCAGTGAAATTCAAAACCACTAGAAATGTAAAGACCTAGACAGAGAAAACAGTGCAGCTATGCTTCACAGGACTGCTGGAGAGAAGCTAGCAAATTAAGATCTGAATATGCAGGATAAGGTTGTCTTAAAGGCAGCTAATATTATTTTTAAGAGCTATCCACCTGCAAGACAAGGGTCAAAATGAGAAGTTCTATCCCTAGAACGGGAGTGCCGGGAATGCTTTGTGTGTCCCTGAGCTCTGGTCACTGGCTGAGGGTCATTGGAGGTGCTCAGGCAAGTGAGACAAGCCTTTGGATGCCACCTAAAACTGAGGTTCTCAGCATCTCTGTGGCTAAAGGATCACCAGGGACTTCTTTATTTTAAGCTCTCCATTAGCTGAACAGCACACCCATTTATAACAAAATCTTTAAATAGCAGAGAATAGCTAGGAAGGGTCATGGCCAGCAGTGAATGCTCAGCTCCATTACATGGCCTGTGGGTAAATCACACAGGGCTTGGGTTTTCTTCAGCAGCCAAGGCATCAGCGGAAGCGAAGACAGGCTGGTTTTTTCCCATCCACTTTGTTGCTTTTGTCACATCTGAACTTTCCAATAGGGAAGAGGCATATGGTGAACGGGTGCCACTTGATGCCACCAATGCTCCCTCGATCACTCAAGGGTAATGCAGCATCCTCAACCGGAGTCCCTGCTCCCTCAGCCACCATGCTCGGAAGAGGAAGGAATGTGTTCCTCTCCCCTCTCCTGTTTTTTTTCCCCTCACCACGTTAAGGCTTTTAGTGTTAGGAGATCTAAGAGTTTGTGGCACCACTGAAAAAATGCCACAATTGGCCTGGTGTCTTCTCAGGTGGAGATAGCCATAGCTGAAGGGTGAATCTGCCTAAAAGACATAAATATCATTTAATTTGATAGACGATAGATAGTTGTTTATACAAAATAATCTGATTTTTCCTTCCTCAGAATGTCTGAGGAAGGGCTTTAGAGTAATCCTGTGCAGTTCATTACTCAAGTGACTCGCCTTTCTCCAGTGAAGAGCATCACTGGCACCCTAAAATGTCCATGCCCTTAACGTGAGTTGTAAATAAACCATCAGGGACGGGTTAGGTATTTTAAATCCTATAGCTTTTTCTGTAAGCATAGGAATGCTATTCAGAGCATTCTGGCAAAAATTCAGCATGAGTACTTATATTCTGCCAACTCCAATCCCCTCCTGGAGTTTCAAATGGATACGATATTTATCTTCACTTTCCGTCTTAACTATTGTGTGTTGTCACTGTAGGTTGCTAAACAACTGCTGCCTCATCGGTGGCTGCATTCTGCTGGCAAATAAAGTGAGCCCCATGTGCGTATGAACCATAAAGCTATTTGGAGCCCTTGCATAAGAACCCCAAGATACATGTAAGCTGTTAATATTTATTATGTGGAGCTGAGAACATCACTGAAGATGGAGGGATTACAGTAACTGAGTTCAGGCTGTTGAACAGCCAGACAGAATGAAAGAGAAAACAGATGCCCTGAAGGAATAAGAGCAAAATGCATGAGGAATTTTCTGCATGCAGGATTAGACTCCAGTGGAGCATGGAAAGAAAAAGGCTGGAAATGCTCCAGAGAGCCAGGGCAGATAGGACAGAGGCAGCACTACAGCTTCTTGCTTGAGGTGAATCTCCCCTCTATGTTCACCCATGGGCTCGCTGGGGTGCAAACAGCAGGAGCCCTGTGAGAAGGGACAAGGTGTTTCCAAGGCATGTGAAAGAGCATTCAGTCTTCTGGGATGTGCAATGCTTGGCCATTGGCCCTCTTGCTGCTAGGTGTTTCAAGAGTCTTCTAAGCTGCTTTTTCTTTTTGTCTCATCTCTCAAAAACAGCATGACCTAGAAACTCTGCATTTCTTCTGCTAGTTTTGCCTGAGCTGGGCAAAGAGTTTTTCCTCTTCCTTACAAAAAACAATTGATGGTGGAGAACAACACCAGGCCCTTTCTGCAGGGCAAGGTCCTCAGTGAATCAGCTGCTTTGATGTCCAAAGGACTAGTAACAAGGAAACTCAAGACTCAGAGAGCGAGAGGTTCTGGAAGGGCAGACAACCCCGCACCTCCCACTTCAGAATTTACAGAAATGCTTCTGCACAAAACCCTTGTGATTACTACAGCACTAAGGTGCCCATCAGCCACCAAAATATCTTGGGAAGCCGCTGTGGTTTGTTTCCAAAAGCAGCCACAAGCCCAGCCATCCAAAACTGAGGCTCCTTGAGTAGTTGAGCATTTCCAGACACACAACTCAGAGAGTTCCCAACCAAAGTGAAAATGGGCAAAGGTGGCAGCCTCCAACCTCTGATGAGAGTTGGTTGATTTGGAAAAGTCAGGACTCCTTTTAAAGTAGTGGGATCAAAACTGAGCTATTAGTGGTTTCATGCCTCAGGATTTGGAAAGTCCCTCACTCCAGCGGCTCCAGCTGGCACTGAAGCACCACAGGTAGCTGCTCTTGTTCGCCTGCGTGCTCGGGGCTCCTCCTGCCCGCGTTGGTGCCGGAGCCCCTCGACGCCTGTCTTGGCTGCAAACCTGCTCAGCAAAATGGCCAAACCCCCGGTGCATCCGTGACCTCTGAGGCAGCCAGGCAGGGTCCTGCTTGTACAGCTAGGGAAGGGTTATCCCATGCACACGGGGAGTGTACAAGGGGAGGGGAGAGCCCCAGGGCCTTGTCTCCATCCAATCTCCAGACCTGCTGTGCGAGGGCCACCAAGCCACCCGTGCCAGGAAAGGGACACCTCTGTGCCTAGTTTTAGGCAAAGTAGAGCAAACTGGCTGGGTCACCCAGTGTAGCCTTAGATAAAAGTGTGGTGTGGGTGCTGCTGCAGGGTGGGTGTGAGGGCAGAAACAGAAACTCATCTTTGAATGGACTTGCCAGGCTCTGCTTGTTGGCTCAGCGTGGAGGATGGCCCCCATCCTGCAGACACTTCTTATGTAAGAGAGGGCTCATCCCTCTCTTTGAAGCAAGAAACATACAGAGAAGCAGCTTCAGAGCTCTTCTGTAAAACACTTACAGCTCTTAAATGCAAATTAGAGTCAGGCACTAAAGCAAAATAGGTTTTGATATGAATTCTTCATCCAGGTAGTTCAATAATTTACTGAACTCCCCACCCCTTAATCCCAATGCATTCTGGAGCCAACTCTGCTTTTTCTTATTGTTTCTGTCATTAGCTCTTCCAGGATTTCTCAGCTGCTGCATTGAGGAATAACTAAAATAGCTCCACAAGGGACTTCTTGGAGATCTGAAGGCTTGAAACAATAACAGCAAAATAACAAAAAAACAAAGAAAAGAAAAGGGAAAAAAAAGGCTAGATGGGAAAGGTGAGGAGACAAAACCAACATGCAGTCAATAAAAGCTTTCAGAGGAGAGATAAGAGCAATAAAACATAGAATGGCTTACTGCTTGCTAAAGGTGTGATGGGAATATGAAAAGCTTTTGCAAATGTCTGGAGGGGGAAAGAAATTAGAGAAGTGTAACCATTAGTAAATGAGTATGTGAGTGTATTATTCATGGCTGCAAATATCTGAACTGCAAAAGTGTGACATTTTTGTTTCTGTCTGCCTTTAGTGGCAAATTTAAGAATTTTGGATAGCAAGGATGTAATTAAGACCTAATAAAGCAGCTTGTGCCTGCTGCAGCAAGCAAGGAACGTGGCAGCCTCCCTCCCAGACTCCAAAGGGCTGTTCACCTGCGTGAAGTGACTCTGTGTTTGCAGAACTGCAGCTTGATTCAGCATGAAAAAAACCCGAAGAGATACAGCACTTAGGCAGAAATAAGGTACAATATTCAATGATTTAGCTGAGGCACGTATTAGTTGGTGCTCTTCACCATAGGACTTCATTTTCGGTAAGCCACCGAGGTCCTGCAGCTGTTTGGCACCGAGGGGCCCTTGCTGTGATCTCCTTGACCCCTGGCAGTGTCTCTTGGAGGGGTGCAAGAGGACTATGCCGTGCCTGGAAGCAAGGTGGGCAGCCAAACGCGCCTGCAGTTTGCAGCTGCCATTGCCAACCCCACCACGAAGCTGCTGTTAATTGTTATGCTTGGCACCTCCAGACAGCCTGGCTACATCTGGTTGGCCGCCTGCCAAGCGCGCGAGCGGATGCGTCGTTCTGGGGAGACACGTTGTCCTGCTAATGGTCTTATGTGGAGTTTTAAGTGGGCTGGGGACCTGAGGCTCTCCGAGCAGGAGAAGCATTTCTCTCTTCTCTAATTAGACCAATTTCTCAAGCCGGAGCATTGGAGCAGGGCTGCGATTCCTGGAGAAATAGATGGCCCCGTGGGCTGTTTGACAAACCGGCTGCGGACTTTGCAGGATCCTCCACGCAGGGAAGCTGGGAGTCACGCTGGTGCTCTGAGCCTTTTGCTACATCCTCTGCCACACTTCACTACCAGATGGACACATGCTGGTTTTGCTGTCCTCAGGGCAGTCAAACCCCACGACACAAATCAAAACATGTGGTGAGCATGGCAGTGCTGGGTTGATGGTTGGACTTGATCTTGGAGGTATTTTCCAGCCTAAGTGATTCTATGACCATGACAGGGGAGAGGTGTGAGGTCCAAGGGTTAGTAAGGTTCTGCATCCACTGGGAAAGCCAGTTTGGTGCCCAGTCGCACAGAAATGAGGGTGGTTTCCAGAAGAAGAGCAGCCACAGCTAGTGGAGATCGAGGGATGAGAGAAGATTATGTTGTGACAAACTTTGCTTGAGAGGTGGCTGGTGTTTATTGAACCACAGGTGGGTGGCAGCTTCGACAAGAAATTTCAGCAGAGGATATCAGTTCTTCTGTTTCTGAAAAAGAGAATGAAAATTGACAAGGCTATAAATACAGCTATGCGAAAGCGCGCTGCCTGGAGGACCTGGGCTGCGATGATAAATGACTGCTGAGTGCTATTTAGGGCACAGAGGCCTAAGGAAGTGCCAGCAAACTAAATATCCAGTCAAGCCTTGGCATCTTCACTAATGAGTTCAAAGGAGGATGGCAAAGGGCTCCAGGCTCCCAACTTATCCAGTGCTGATGAAGTCCCTGTGGTGGAAAATAGCTCTGAGAGGCATGAACTGCAGCAGTGTCGCTGCAGAAACACTCCCAGGCAGCAGTGCTGGGGTTGTGACGGCCTCATTAGAAGGCATGTTCACCAAACCATGTTAGGCAGATCATCTGGCATGGGCACATGGCGGGGAGGTAGCACAGAAGGGGGCTCTGGCACGTGGACTTGGTGGGGACAACCTACTGACACATTTGGAAAATATAATGGGCATCAAAACCAAAAGGGTTTGGTGCGACACACCACGTCGAACAACCTCCGGAGAGAAAGCCCTGTGGAGCTGGGATGGCCAAGCATCCTGATCTGCTGATTTCTCCATGCCCACTCCAGTGCCTCCATTTATTTTTGCTAGCACAATCAAAAAAACCAAGTCACAAGAGAGTTTTCAAATTGGAATAATTCCCTGGCCGAACACCAATAAAATTCTGATGTTTTATTCCCGCCTGGTATGTAAACACATTTCAAAGGGCTTCAGCAGCAGAGGAGAAGGAATCTCTAATCTGAGCCAGCTCCTGTGAGCTGGGAGCAGTGGCTGTGCTCCCTGTGCACCGGCTATTCCGTGGGAAGGCGTCACTCCTGATCTGTGGGGAAGAAGGGACGGAAGTGGCTCCAGAGTTTGGTGTTTGAACTTGCCTTGGACTGCTGACATTGCAGCTCTGTCACTGGTGGGCTGAACTCTGCAGGGTCCCCATCCTCCAGCCTACCCCCAGGCTGCCCTTTGGCTCTTTTGGAGGAGCCAGAGCAAACCAGGTCGAGGAGCTCATCTGGATTAAAAAATAACCCAGGGGAAAAAAGAAACTTAAAAAAAAAAAAGGATTTTTTCAGCCAGATCAGTTCCCCAGCTGGGCCTGGTGAATGGACTCATGTGCAGCCGAGCTGCTAGCGGCGCTGGGTTTTGGAGTCATTCCCACCGTGGGGGTCGTGCTGTGGATGGCAACTGCAGAAGTGCACGGGGCCTGGGAAACATCAGCAAGATGCAGCAAGCCCTGCTCAGCCTTGCTGAGCTGGTACCTCGCAGGGACCACGCATGTGAGGGGGCAGAGCAAGATACACATCTCTGAGGACTGGGGAAACTGGAGAGGAGCCAGCACAGGTAGTGGCAGGGTGATGATGTGGGCAAAACTGGGTTTTGCTACCCTGAGAGTAGGAAAGGGCTGAAGAGTGGAGGGTAGAGAGGGATAGTGCTGGCATAGGAAGCTGAGGAGGGACTGAGTGACTGTGCTGTGCTGCTTGTCCTGGTCCTGGCCACTCGTAGTGTTGGCCAAGGTGCCCTGAGCTTCCTCCCATCAAACAGATCCCAGGGCTGGCTCTTGCCAACACACAGGGAGGGCTGCAACGTGCTAACACAGACCTGGGAGGCTGAGGACTGCAAAATGGATTTAGTCTCCTTGTAATGGCTGAGATCTGAGAAAAGATTTGCAAACCACCCCATCAGTGGCAGAAGCCCCTGTTTCCTAAGGACAGGGCTCCCCAGTCTTCTGATCTCAGCTCCCTTGTGCTGGTGGTGTCTGTTTGCTGAGATGCACAGCAATGTCTTGCTCATCCCCAGCTCCCTCGCTCTCCTCTCAAATCCCCAAATACCTCTAGTTTATCACTCCAGCAGCAGTGGCATTCCCACAGGGGAGCAGGTGCCATCGTTGGCTAACCGAGGCATGTCAGAGAGACACTCCTGCTCCCCCTTGTTCCGGTTACACTGAGCACACAGGCTGGTTGGAAATGAGAGAAACCAGGGGAGATCAGCCCCCTGAGGAGTGTATCCTCCCCACAGCTCCCAGGGAGGATCCCCAACAGGGATAGAGTCAATTCTCCATTATCTGCAGCACAGGGAAGGCAGCTGTGGCTCGTGAAGATGGAGGAGCTGAAGGGATACAGCAGAGTTTGCACTGTGTTTAGTCAATGTGTCTAAAACACGAGGCCAAACCATTTCATTATGACCTGGCTGATGTGCAGCATTTTGACCACGGTGACTGCTGCTAGAGGGTGACCAGACGCCCTCAGAAAGGCACCAGGACAAACCCCCTGCAGCTCCTCCTACACTGGTGCAAAAGGCCAGCACAGCCTTGCAGGAGCAGCACTGCTGCACACAAAAGTGTGGTGCAAAAGCACGAGGACACAAGTGTCAGCAAGAGGAAACCGTGCTTGGAGCCAAGCTGCTCTCGGCTGCTTTGCAGGAGCCTGAGCCTTCGTGTCTGTCCTGCCCTGAAACTCCACAGCTTGTTCCTAAATACCTGTGATGTGCCATGCCTGGCCACCGCACCGGGCAGATCACCTGAAGGCAGGAGAGGGTGATCAGCCTGAGGGGGTATGTGGGTGGCATGAAGTAGTCAAAAAACACCACCATGACCAACAACAGTAACACAGATCTTGCTAATTTAACTAAAGCCCTATATTAATTTATTGATCCATCATGCCTTGATTAGAGATTGGCTAGAAGATGTTTGTTTTAGATTATGCATGGAAACTCCTGCGCTTCTGCGGGAGCTCTGCTGTGTATCATGCCCATGTGTTCAAACACATGTGTTAGATTGGTTAATATTCTTGTGTTTGGAGAAAATAATACCAGCTTCTTTCCATTTGTGTTCTGTTCTTCCAGCCTCTGAGGTGCCTCAGGTAGCCTTTCCAAGTGGTTCTTTGCAACCCCCAGGGCACAGAGCTCCCAGAAAAGTGAAAGGGGCTCAGCAGAGGGGATGCAGCCAACAGACATCATCTCCTCACCCTTCTCCCCACCTCATCAATTTTCCCCGTCCCGCTGATGCTACATGCAACTTCACCAGGCCTGAGCTTGTTCTGTCCTCAAGGCATCTGTGGTATTTTGGACAAATACATGTTCTTCCCACCCTCCAGCTTCCAAGAACCATCTAAAGGGCTGAGGAGGGGGCTGCAGCCGCCACCAGCAGCAGCTCCCACAGCTGCTATTTGGCCCTGGGTGGGCAAGAGCTTCCCCTCAGCACCAGCACATCTACTCAGCCTGGGCTGTGAGCAATGAACTTCCTGCAAGCAATCTGGCAGCCCTGGGGAACTCAAACTGAAACTGAACCACAGAACATCACTCTGCATCCCCACCAGCTGCAAGGGCTGGGGAAGACCTTTTTAAATAGGGTCCGCTGATCCCTCTTCAGTCTGGAGGAAAGCTCCACCAACATCTAAAAGCTGCCTGCTTTCACGTGCAAGGATTGTTCACTACAGGAAAAACAGGTTTAAATAAGTAAAAAGAAAAATAAAAGAGCACTTGAAAGGGAAATAGTTCTGCAAATTGAGACCCAAAGAATCCCGGAGGTATTTGATGCTTGAACAGCTGAATGAGATGCCATTCTGCAAGGCGAAGCATTCAGACTCATTTATTTATTTAAATTGGCATGGAGATGCTGCTCAAATTTGCTGCCTGCAGCCATCCATCAGCCAGGATCCAGCAGGCAGACAAAAGCACCTCAGGCACAGGGGGATACAGAGCCCCCTCACCCACTGCCTTCCTCAGGAGGGATTTATTCTGTGAGGTGGGCACGGCAGCGAGGGCGGGTGAAGCAGGGGGCAGCTTATCCTCCAGACCCCAGGAATGCACCGCCCTCCATTCCAGCCATGGTTTCCCAAGTCAGATGCAATTGCATGGGTGGTTCTTGGGGGACTCATGGGGATGGGGCCATCCTTCACTCCCCCCAGGCTGTGACACTTCTGATATCACATCAGATGCTGTAGAAACAGGAAGGAAAGCAGTAATTCTCAGAGCGGTTTGGCCCTCGGCCAACGGTGTGTAAGCACAGCAGGGAAACCCAGCTCTGGGGCACCTGTGAGATGGGGCAGCCTGTGGCAAGTTTCCCCAAATTAATTTGGGAGTGGGAGTTAGCAAAAGGCAGGAGCAGCCTGTCAAACCAGTCCTTAGAGGCGTTACGGTGCCGGTAACACCTGTACCTGCCTGGACAAGTCAGCGGGCTCCGGGGTGGGATGCAGACCCCATGCAGCCATGCGAAACTCAGGCTGATGGTCCAAACACGCTGCGGTCTACTCAGAGGGAGGGCCCACAACTTGTATTACTGCTTTTTCCACCCTGTGGTAGGCAGGGACAGAGAAGTTTTAGCCCTGGCATGGGAGAAGAGCCAAGGGAAGAAGTCAATTAGTCTTCCGAGCGTTCTCGTTGCCCAAGCACAAGGCCCCTCGCAAGGCAGGAGGGCTCCCAACACCAACCCACTGATGGAAAAGGTGTTGGTTTTGAGGGGTGGGTCCTCCAAACACAGGACCCACTTTGGAGGTACCTTCTAGCCCCTCTCCTGCTGCATGGCCCAAACAGAAGTGCTGCAGTTGATGAGGACAAATGGCTCTCAGGGCAGGAAGCAGCAGGAAACGGGAATTCATTGCATGAGGTTTGACAAGTCCACATAGGACCAGACCAGACCATTTTTGGCCACCAGCCTCTTCCTGGCCCCTCATGGCTCAGGATGTATAAAACACCCCATGGGTTACTGCAGCCTGTCAGGAATGACCCTCAAAAAATCGGGCAGCTAGGAAAAGGGGAATTTTGTTTCCCATTACCAGCAGGGCCTGGGCTCAATTGATAAGGGGATGGCCTTATCAGAGAAGAGGTTTGTTGGTTGAAGCTGGAAATAAAGGTGAGTTAAACCCAATCCAGGTTTTGTTTAACTGTGCTATATTCCTCTCTTTAGGGCTCTGCTGACATTATCCATTGTTTTCCAGACTAGCACCAGACATTTTCTGTGGATAGGTTCCCAATGGTTTTCCAGATGAAGAGTTGTGATAAAAACCTGACCGACTATGTTGTAGGGCACTTCCTCTGCACCCTCACATGTTCCAGGAATGGGATTTATTTGGGATATTTACAGCTGTGAAGGAATGGCACCTGGATAAAACATCTCATGAATCAAAAAAGGAACCCTCCACAATTAAAATGCAGCTAAAGAAAACATGTGAAACCCGAGATATAGAACAAATCCCAGCTTGAATCATCTGGTTCCAAGACCTGCGAGGAGCCCATTGAGCTTGAGCTAATATCTATTCACAACATGCAAGAAGCAAAGACAAATAGGGGTGGCCTGGAGCTAAAGTTACACGGGCGCTGCTTCCGGAGATGACACCAGCCCCCTGTTCTGCTCTGACAGCGGTCAGGGCACCGACCCCGCTCCCCCTGTATGTGCCTCTCTGGTGCTGCCACCATGCTGTCCTCACACCTCAAAGCCCTTCTCCAGGCAGGGCAGGAACACCACAAATGGGAGCACACAGCCCTCTGCAAACTCAGGAGCTTTTTGTGACAAGACCTCGGGCTTGGAAAACGTCTTGGTGTACTCCGGGCCCTGTGGCAGCCCAGCAGTGCCGGTGTGTGACGCGCCCAGAGGGCAAGAGGTTGGGTGAGGTACCTTCTGTCATCCTGACCCCCAGCTCATCCCCACCAGGAGCTGTCTGGTGACATGACAGCTCCCTCAGGAACTTGTCTGAGGGATACATGCAGCAGCCTCCTTCGCGTGCCTCCCATGGAGGTGCCCCAAGCACAGCAGTTGATTGTGACACCACACCCAAGAGGAGAGATGAAGCCAGCCCTGTGTAGCACTCTGGAGCATGCAAACCTACCAAAGCCTCCTTTGCAGCCCTAACTGACCCACAGGGATCAGCTGGCAGCTGCACCCTGACATAAAGGCAGTGCCTCCTCTGTCTCCCCTGGCTAGGACAGCACTGATGCTGGCCAACCACCCCACGTGAAGCTCTGCTTGCACTGGCACAGGCAGCATGAGCTGGGCAAGCAAAGGCTGGCCATGAAACAGTTGTGGTTAACCTGAGCCACTTTGGCAAAACAGGTCACTGGCTGACCCAGTAATTTTGAAAGTGCCCAGGAGGAGGCCAAGCCTGCTCATGAGGAGGCTGGTGGTGACAGCAAGTCGGACTCAGTTACCTTTTAACCCTGCTCAGCTGCAGGCAGCTCAGATGCAATCAGATCTTTCGGTGTCATTTCCTTTCCAGGCCTCGTTTTGCTTTCCAAATTTTGTGTTTCTGGGCAGTTGGGAATCTGCCCTGGCTTGGAAGATGAGCAAGTCTCTGTTGAGGGCTCTGTGGGGTCACAAGCCCCCGTGCAGGCAGGTCCTGTGGGTCTCTGAGAGCGTGCCAGGCCAGGCAGAGCGTGCAGCTCGCGGCAGCACAGCCACATTAGCCCTGCAATAAACCATCACCCCGAGCAGGGTTTAATGGTTCAGCCAGATTAATGAGCCTGGGAGAGCCGATCCAGTTCACGCCTCACACGTGTGGTTCACTCAGTGCAGCCCAGGAGAGCACCACGATTAAGCCAATACAGCCAAAATTTGCCAGCTAAGAGACCGCAGGGTCAGAGTAGTCCTGCTGGTGGTGACTCCGTTGGCTCTCCTGCCTGTGCCTGTCACCCCTCCCAAGACAGTTTAAACGGTTTTCTCTGGGATGCTTTGATAAGCCTCTGTATCTCACAGCTGATTCAGGAAAGAGCAATAAAATGAGATGTAGATAGGACAGGCACACAAGGCGGGAGCAAATGGCCCACGTGTTGTAGTTGCCAGTTCCAGACACAGACAACAGTCCCCTCTTTGGGAGTCCCCTTTGAAGGGAAAGGCAGCTATTGGATTTCCAGGATGTCACTCTGCTGTGTGTCCCCATCTTCGCCAAGGAGCTGTGGGTCGATACGACCGAGGTGCAAGCAGGGGTGAGGCAAGCAGCCTGCCAGCACAGTGTGGGGCAGGCGGAGGTCTCCCTCATGTCCTGATTGCTGCCCCCCACGGGGCTGCCCGGGCTGCTCACTACTTGTAAGGGATGTTCTTATGAGTCTTAAGGGATGTCTTATGGATGCTGTAAGCACCTTCTGGTACCTGCGTCCATCTCCTCCCTACCCGTGGTGAAGGAGCAGTACTTTCGAGACAGCCCCACCCAACACTGATAACTCCTCTCCACAATGTTATCAAAGACCTTATCAATGCATGCAGCTGGCACTGGTTGCAATAAAATTGGTTTCAAGCCTGTTTTCTTTACAGTTACCCATCTGGACATGCTTGAATCAGCCACAGGGGCTGGGAAAATCAATCTGGCCCCAGACAAAACCCATTCAGCCAGCAGCAGTTTAACTCATTTGGCTGCAAGTCCCACGGTGCCTTTGCCTCTGCTGGAGCTTGGATGGGGGAAGGTGAGGGGAGCTGTTGTGCTTCCAGGGGAGGTTGGCTGCAGTGTGAGCCAGCCTCACCTGGCATGGGGCTGTGCTTATCAGGGGCTGCGGGACTTCTGGCCCTACCCTCACCCCCTTCCCAAATCCACTTGCCATGTCTCTGCATGTCTGGGTGGCTTAAAGTCCAGCCTGTGACTTTTTGATAGATGTGATCACAACAAGACAAGAAAAGGTGCTGGAAAAGATGCCAGATCAAGGAAGCCTCAGATAGACATCAAGGCCTAAGAGGGGAGGGCAAGGAAAAGCAGAAGGGATGGCTGGACTGGCACCTTGCCTGAGACCTTCAAGGCAAAGATGTGCTTTCAGGGAGGCTGTGGTGGAAACCACACCATGGGGAATGTTTCAAAGCTAGCTCCAGAAAACATTGTCCCAGGAGCAATTCTGCAAGTGTATGGGGATGGCTATGGTCTAATGTGTTTCTCCTGTCTCTGATTTATGGGAAGAAAAGTCACAATTCAGAGGTGTTGGGGCCATCCCCAAGCAACAGGCAGCCAGAGAAAATCCACAGGATGAGGTGAGCCCATCTGGTCCTGGCCAACTCCCACATAAAGTGGGAGCCCAGCTCCGCCCAGCGAGCGTCCCTTCCTGGGTGCCCCAAGATAAATCTCTCCCGCTGCTGGTGAACACTTTAGGACCTCACAGCATGGACAGAAGAGTTAACTGCAGCTTCACCATGCCACAGGGAGCTTCCTGTGGTTTCTCTCACTGTTTTCCATCCATGTCTTCACGACTATCTCACTCATGTGCTGCCCAAGCAGCTCTTGGCATCCCTCTGGCAGCAAGCTGAGCACAACCACTCGCTCAGCCAGCGGCTGTGCAGCCAAACAGCTGAGCTGCAGGCACAGGTGAGAGTTCTGCTATGGCTCGGGCTTCACATCATGGAGAGGAGGTGGGCTCTGGGATGTGGCCATGCCCAGTCTGACAGCACCTTCCCGCATCTTCCCAAGTTTCCTCCTTCAGCCCCAGAAGGTACTGACTGCATTAATCACTGAGACCAGCACTAGGCTCTGGGTCAGAGGCAGATGCCACTGCAGTTCTGTGGCACCGGGGCTTTTCCTCCTTTGTGGGTGCTGGATATGGCAGCATCAGGCACACCGGGGGGCACCCCAGAAACTGATGGAGGTGAAGATTTGTCTGGAATGAATGCAAACAGCAAAGCAAAACTTCTCTAGATTGCAGCCACCAGACAAAACACACCCCAGCATGCCATTTTCCTTCCTGCCCTTGCAGGTAAAGTGACACTGACACACATCTCAGTATGCCCAAGCCCATGGCTGGTGCTGCACTGGATGGGCCTTTAAAAGGAAGTCTTTCTCGACAAATCCCTGTCTTGGCTGTGGTTACTGCCTGGGACAATGCTGGGAGGGAATATGCCTAGAGATACCATGACTGGTGAGTAACTTGACATGTAGGTGCTGGAATTCAGGTCTGGAAGAGGCCCTGCAGTGAGGATTAAGGACAGCAAGGCTGGAGAGAGCATGCAATGGTCTTGTCTTCCCCCTCAGCACCTCCATGGGACCAGGACTTCCTTTTCTGATGGCACAGCTCCATTTTAGAGGATTTGGAAACTATATCCAAGTGGCAAATGAGAAGCTCCCTTCATTTCTGCCTTCCCCATGGTATTTTTCAGCTCTCCTTTGGGAGCTCCCAGCAGGCCAGAACTGCAGCAAGGGTGCATAAGAGGAGCACGTGAGATGGGGAGGCAGCAGGCCCAGGGAAGAACAGAGTGGGTCGGTTTAACCTGAGCCTGGTTTAGCAAGGAGGAACACAGAGTGAGGGTCTGCAAAACTGCGAACAGGGGACTGGAGAAGGGTGACAGGTGATAGTTGTGGGTGCTGTGTGTGGAGAGAGAAGCGCAGTTCACTTTTCTCCAGGTTTTTTTTTCCCCCTCATGTTGTGATAATTATGTTTGTAAAAACGAATTAACACTCAAGTGTGGAGAGTAATACTCAGCCTAGGGAAGGAGGGAAGGAGCAAACTGCCTCCCTCCAAGAGGGCATCTGGCTCTCCTTGACCGCAGTGACAGCTCTGTGTATCCCCAAGGCTCCCAGCCATTCCTTTGGGGTACACATGGCTTCCAACATGTTCCCAGAATCCTTCCACACCGTTGTTGCATCATTCACAGAGATGTGTTCCTTTTGACTTCACCTTCACCTTTGCTTCGTCCAGTTCTGCACATTGGGGGGAAAAAAAATCCTCTGGCTTATCTGGTTTCCAGAGCCAAATAGTGATTACCTGTTGGCTCACGTGTCCATCACTGGGAGAGCTGGCAGTAGCTGACCCCCTGCACTCCGGAGGGTGCAGGCTAACCCAAGCTCAAGCAGTGAAAAGAGCTAGAGAAATGAAGACGGACAACATTCTCCTTTGCTGTTGCTCCTGAGGGGAAGACACCAGAAACACCCAGCCAGGCAGCACTTCTTCTACAAGAAGGGTTTGCTGTCATACTCAGAGCAGGTGATTCAGAACAGAAGCATGCAGTGATATCAGGATTCTCAGTGCCCTGAGCTGCTTATATTCGATTGCTGTTAAAAACCTCCTCTGCCTTGCTGCAGAAATGCCTCTGAAGCCACTTTCTTCTTCAGTTTTTCATGGTGAAGCTTTTTATCAAACTTATGTTGAAACATATTCAGTTGCTGCCAAACCGAATTTTTGCTTCACCTTCCCGACAAGCCACCACTGACTTGGTATTACTTGCATTTCTGTTGGTCTGAGAGGCAGTGGTGGAAGCTCTGATACATCAAGTGGTCTGAAACTCTATCACAAAATACAGCTCCATGCTAAGGAGTTTGCAGGCTGGAGAGGCATTAGCAGGTACATGTGGTGTGAGCTGGGCCTGTCAGGATGTCAGTGGCAGCAAACACTCTTTGTCTCCATGCCCACTGCCCTCCTTTGCCCTCCCAGTTGCAGAAAGATTGGATTTTTCATGCTGCACAGAATTGCTCTGTAGTAGGAGATGAGGATGAAACCCAATCTCTTTGCCTTTAAGATTGCAAACTGAAAAATAGCCAAATGCTATTTGCATTTCAGCAAATAATCCAAGGAGCAAGGCTGCCAGAAACCCCTAAATGAGAGCAAACAGTCCTTATCTAGCAAAGTTTTATGTTACTTAACACCAGTGCAAGTTTAAGGGCATTTGTTTGTTTCTGTTGCACACAAGGCATCTTTTCTGGGCCGATCCTGCTCCTAGAGTTAGTCCCTGAATATTTGTACCAGCACTTGTTCAGCTTCCCTCTTGCTCAACTACAGCCTGATTGCTGGAAATAGTGGTTGCCAGTGACTGTAATTTTCTTCGGATACAAGGCCTCAGAGCACTCATGGAGGAGATAAATATCATTGTCTCAGGCTGTTTGCATTGTGACTGATAGAAATGTCACTTTGTTGTTTCCCTCCCTGCCACCAGCAGTGCAAAGTGAACAAGGGCATCGGATTTCAAGACTGGCTGGCTCAAAGGAGAACTTTGTTTGGAGAGTCTAGCTCAAAGGGCATTAAAAGGACTCTAATTCCAAAGGGGAGGGGGGGAAGATGTGACCTTTTGGTGATCTTCTGGAGAAAGGGCGACAGTGAAAGTTTGGCTCTGCCACCATTAACTCTGCTCTGTAAGTCAGTGCGAAGGAGTTAACCGAATGTCAGTGACTTGACAGAGAGACCAAGAATCACTTATCAGCATTAACCACAGAGTAAAGAAAAGTTGCCTAATAGCAACTGAGCACATGTCCTTGGGTGCAAACCAGGTTCACCCAGAAGTGATGGAGAAGGGCCTTTCCATCCCCTGTCTTTGGCTGGCAGGTTGGAGCTACCGGCTCCGCTGGGTTTGTAAAGCCCAGCATATGCCTGACACCCTGCCTGGAGAGTCTTGCCCACACCAGTCACTTTTGGCACTGCCCAAGAGGAAGAAAATAGGGCATCTCACAGATCATGGCCACCAAAATATAAGAAAAAAACCCCAGATAGAACAATATTTTGCTTCAAAGCCTTGTACCTGGCAAGGCAGAAGCATGGAGTGGGAAGGTGCAAATCGTCACAGGAGTGAGAGCACCACCTTGGCTTCAGCTGCAAACACAAAAGTGTCTCAGTTAGTAAACAGGCTCAGCTGTGGCTGGCTGGTGTTTTATCTTGCTGCTTCCATCAGAATTAATTTGCATGCAGACGTTTGGATTTTGAGACCATTTAAGGTTAACTCATTGCAATATGTTAATCGGCTGTTTTCCCCGGAGGAGCAGCCGGTGGGGGTTAGGGAGCGTGGAGAGCAGAAGTTGCTCCGCCAGCGGCAGGATGATCATCTCTGCTACATTCGTGCCTGGGGTTGCTGCATGCCCAGGACATCCCTGCAGCGTGCTCAGCTGCTTCCCGGCCTTACCAGCCCCACACATCGACCTGAGCTCAATCCCTCTCTCTTGCCCCGGAGAAGGGCTGGAAGCATCACGTGCCATGCCAGAAGTGGTGTTCGGATGCCGTGCAGCCCACAGGCACACATGAACATTCTCTTCCTTCCTCTCTTCCCTCCTTTCTTTTGGCTCATCACGGAGCTCATCTGAATTGTTTTGCTGTAAAATCCCTTCCTTGCTGCTGGTGCTGGGTTGGGTTGAAATTGGCCAGTGGATTCAAACCGTATTGTGGGCGGCTGATAGACAGGCAGATAGACAACATGATTGTGAGAGCTTTGTTTCTGTAAGGAATTGGGCTAAAAATGACTCCTTATCCCAAGGGAGCTTGTCCAGCATGTCTCAAACTGAAGTACGCAAAACAGGGAGAAAACGCTCCACAGACAGCAATGGTTACAGCGCTAATTCAAGATCCACAATCAGTTTTCTACCCTACCACAACCTCTCTGTTTGGCCTCCAGCAAATCACATAACTTTTCTAATCCTCTGTTTCTTTTATGTAAAACAGTGCCAAAGGTTTGGGGTTTTACCTTTAGGAGAAGGGATGATGACTGAGTAAATTAGAAATCATGAGGTGCTTGGATACTACATCTAAGACTACAGCCTCACCCTGGTGCCATCAAAGCCGATAATACCATTAGTAAAAATATATAAAACCCCCAACTTCTGTGTCTGGACCCACAAACCCAGAACTACATGTTCTGGCTTTGGAAACCAGGTCCCCCTTTAGAGGAGGCACAGATGCAGTTGCACTGGTGTGGAGGAGATACCAGCACGCTGTTGCATCTGGCAGCGTACTAGCACATGCTGAAACAACAGCCTTCTGCATCATTCTGCTCTGGGGTTAGCTCAGGAAAGAAGAGCAAAATCTTGTCTTTCCTCACACAAAGATTCAGAGGCGAAGCTAAAATCCCACATTCCCCTTCACATTGTTGCATAGTGTAGCAGAGGGGCAGACACCTCAGGGAGGCTGCAGGAGCCTGTCTCTCTAGTTAGGAGTACTGAGCGTGGCAAACACTCTCACAAGACTGAGGAGCTGTGGTATTGCAGGTGCCTCTCTGTGCAGAGGATGCTATTTTACCTCCAGGTTTGTGGTCTGATGCTCTTGAACATTTGCAATCTCTGGGTGAGCCCGTAAGCCTTCAGTTTTATCACATTAACATGGAAACGTGTTAGCTGTCTTCACATCACCCCAGGGGCAATATTTGCAGCAAAGGGATAATGTTTTATGAGGAAAGGAGGTCTGAAATAGTGATGTTTTCTTCCCTTTAGTGCCAACCATCCCTTCTGTGATGGGTGTTCGCTGGCTGGGGGAAATGAATTGGTGATGGCTGCCCATCCCTAATAGGATTTATACTCCCAGAGCTGAAATCACCCACACATGCAAGGCTAATGCTGTCACTTGCCAGCCATCTCAAAAAAAAACCAAGCCAAAAAAAAAAAGCAGTCATGGACTCAATGCAAGTTGAATCATGGCTGTCAAATTCTTCCTAGGGATGTAGAAGCTCAGGACTCCCTTCAAGCCCGGTTCTCTGCGAAGGACCCATGACTGTCTTGAAGAACATAGTCTTGTCAGAGAGCAATTTCATCCTGGACCCACAGAGATGGGGATGCTGTTGTCTTCCCTGTGTGTTCCCACCAATATGATATTGCTGTCATCGAGGTGGAGCCTTTCAGTGTCCTCAAGGACTTGTGCGGGTGCGGTGTTGTGTCTGCCACAAAATGACCTCTCTCATGTCGTGAGAACTTCCCTTGCTGTATCGTTGTCTTCCTCCTATGTCCTCATTCCTTTCCCTCAATACTTCTACAATACTCTAGAGGCACTTCTGAATCCAGCTGACCTCTGGCTGTCTTTACTCATCCTTCTAGCTGAGTTTGCATCGGGGAAAATTCCCCTTCAGTTATGCTGTCTCTTTGCCTGAGCTATGACACGTTCTCTATCTTAGCCTTAAAACTCAAAATTAGGGTGACCCTTTCCCATGGAAACCCTCTTTGGTGCTGGCCAGGCAGCAGGTCAGAGCATAGGGAAGACTCTTGTGCCACAAGTGCTCAGAAGAGGCGGTGGCAATTTGACAGAGCCACTTCTCACCTTCCCCCCAGCGAGCTGCCCAGTGCGCCCGTACGATAAATGGTAAGTTGGAAAAGTGTTGGCACTGAGGCTTTGTTTGTAATGTGCTGCTTTTCCAAATTCCCATGAAATGTTGAGGAAGGGTGTACTCTAATTCTGCTTCCTTTGACCTTTTGCTAGCTCTTGGCCGCAAAGGAGTGAGGTCCCATGGTTGTGTTTCAGCATGTTTGTAGCGGTGTTGCTCAGACAGGGGAGGGGGGGTGGTGATATTATGGTTTGGCTTGGCTTGGCTTTGTTTTCAATTCCAAAGATGGGCCCAACGTGGAAGAAGGCAGGGAAAAGTTGAATTGAGAAAAGATAGCTTTTGCGGTTAGGGTGCACGACCGGGAGTCAGCAGACACAGGTTCTATTTCTGGCACCGCAGCAAAACTTCCTGATGTCGCTGGGCAAGGCAGATCACGCATCCCCACCTCGTCTCGCCTCCCTCCCGCCAAGCAGCGAGTGCTCCCGCCCTCGCTGGCCCCCCGGGGCGCGGGGAGAGATGCTGAGGGGGCGGCTCTGCCGCGGGGCTGCGGGCGGCACGGCGGCTCTGCCTCGGCCCCGCGGCATCCTCGGGGGCACCGCCTGGCCCGGCACTCGCGACCGCAGCCCGCTCGAGAGCCCAGACCCGGC
>VXBC01004657.1:37083-85780 GCA_013399945.1 Ploceus nigricollis
GAGCATCGGCTGTGGGGAGGAGGGAGGTGATGCTGCCAGCCCCCTGCCCGCAGCGGAGGGCTCGCCGGGGATGGAGGCACCCTCCCTCCGGCCGGGGCACTGCAGCGAAGGCCCATCTGCTGCCCGGGCTCGGCTTGCGAGGAGGGCACGGGCTGGGGACGCGTGCCAAGCCTGCAGCAAGCGAGAAGGAGTAACAGGAGTGCGTGCGTGGGAGGGAAAGCATCCATACAAATAAATGTGTATCGTCAAACGTCCCCTCTGCCCTGCTCTGTCTCCATGTCAGATGGCTGCAGTTCCCCTGTTCGGGGCTGGCTGCAGAGGGACGCGGGCACCCAAGTTCTCCCCGCTCGTGCGGGGCTCTCGGGCTGTTTGTGGCTGGAATAGCTGTATGTCCTACCGGAGTGACACAGGCTGGTGTACCTCAGTCCTTGCGAGAGTTTTGCTCCCTGGGCGAGCGTGACAAGGTTGGTGGGGAACACGGCATCTGCTGCAGCTCTAGAGTTCCTCAGGCAGCTCAGTAAGGGAGGGAGCGCGGCGCGGGATGGAGAGAGGCTTCTCTCAGTGCCTCGGCTCGTGGTTTTCCTTCGGGGATTTCCACATGCTGCGTTTCCTCCAGCCGCGCCTGGGTCGCACGGGAACCCTGCCTATTTCCCAGAAATTATGCTGGGGTCTTGCATTTTTCCTTTGCACCCTAGGGCAGACTGGGGTCAGCAGTGTGCCTGTCCTGTCCCCAGAGCATAGTGTGGGTGCTGAGCACCTCTCCTCCTATAGAACAGCCCTCCAGTTAATTCCAAATCTCTTTTCTTGAGTGGGAAGTTCAAGCCTGTGAAAACACTCGGTAGCACCCCTGCTAACAAATACGACTTGAGTCACCAGGAACCCTCAAGCCTGTGCAAACTGAATTTCAAATTCCTGCATACTTTTGCCCCTATGTCCCTCACCTTGGCAGGGTGTGAGTCAGCAGGAACTTCTCAAGTTCCTTCCCCAAGAGTGTCTCTTGTGCTCTGTGGGTCCCTCCTGCAGCAGTGGTGTTTAAGTCCAGCTGGCATTTGTGATTTAGGAAGACCTTGCAAGTTCCTGTTGCTGCAGCCGGGCTGCTGCCGACTTCTCAGAGAAGGGCAGAAATCAAGCAGGACCTACTATTCATTGCTTGACCCTCAGGCAATGGAGAGACATCTCTGAGGGGAGGAAGGGCTAAGGGTGTCCCTACACTCCAGCAAACCTCCAGTTTCTAAAGCCCCCCTGAAGACAGCTCTAGCACCTGTGCTTGTTTCATCCCCAGTAGTAGTGCTGGGAACATGTCCTCCAAGCTAGAGTGGGAGAAGAGCAGTCCTTTGAGCTGTTCCTGAGGAGGGAGTCTCCAGCCCTCCTGCAGCACTATAAAACAAGCATTGAATGAAAGCCATTGCAAACTGCAGGAGAGGAGGGAAGCTGTGGCTCTTCTGCTGCGTGTCATGAAAGTCCCTCAAAGATTTATAGTTCCTCTACACTCTCAGGTGATTTTGCAGTAGGGGTAAGAAATCCACTGCAAGGTATAGCATTCTTCCCCTCAAGGACTCAGTTAGACCTGCATAGCTTGTTTATTGATGCCCTGGATATGGCAATTATATCCTTAGGAGAGGGGATGGATTCTGGCTAGCTGCAGATGTGTTTTCTTGCCCATTTACTAATTCGGTGGCCTGACTGCTGCTTTTTGTCTAGTATACTTCTGGTCCTAGGTGCTGCTGTAGCTCACCCCCATTGGAGGTGCCTTCCACACTCTTGTTTCCAAAGTGTTTTTAGTGGCTGAGTTGCCTGCCTGCTTTCCTCCCTCCCTGAAAATGCTGGTAAGATTGGGAAAAAGTTGCCTGCATGGCACGCGGGGATTGTCTTAGCAAGGAGGTCAAGAAGAGCAGGTGGAAAATAGGGTACTTGCAGGAATGTTAGCTTCAGTGGATGCTCACAACTCTGAACTTACCTGGAGCACTTGTGCCCAACGTGAGACAGGGATAGCTGGTCTGGAGGCTTGCTGGGGCTGCATGGTGAGCGCAGAGCCCATTGAACCTCAGCCAGGCACATGGGAGGCACAGACACACTCGGTGTGTTTGCCTGAGGAGCGTACCTGTGAGGTTTGTGTGTATTTTGGGCTTCCTGTGTGCCTTGTGTTTACCTTTCTCCTGCTTCTCCCACGCACATCTGGCTAAGTGCAGTGTGACACTGGGGCCTGCCAGGTTGGTGTAACATGCTTACTGCATGCTTTGAGGGATGCTTGTGTGACAAATGTGGGTGGCTGTTTGCTGGGTGCATGTAGCAATGCACACGGGTCCTGCTGGATGCATTTACCATGGAACGCAGGCACTTTTGCTGATTTTTATGGCTGCAATAAATGTGGAGCATGTAAGCAGTCATGGGTATGGCAGTTGTTCAGGGTAGTGCACATAGATGTTGTTGTGCATGTTCAGTACGTGAAGGGCACCTTAGGCTAGACAAGTTTTTCTCTGTCCCTCCCTTGCTTTGACCTGTCAGCAAGCAGAGATAAACTCTGTCTCGTGGAAGGGTTTATAGCTGAGTTTTCAGTTTGGTGTGTCTGAGCTTCCTCCTCTCTTGAGAACAGCATCTTTAAGGTGCACCTGCTATCACAAACTGACACCCCTACACCCCCCAGCCTCTGTGCTGGATTATAAAGGTGGAGGAAGGAAGTGCGGGAGTTTGGTGATGGATAGATGGGGTACGCTGGGCCAGCATTCGTTCCTAACGGCTGATTAGGTTTTAGGTGGGGTTAGTTGCTCTAAAATGAGCCCTTTGTACATTGTTGGAGTCTGTGACCCAATCAGTGGGATGTAGCTGGAGGAGGTGGTGCTAACGAAGACTGGTACAGCTGTCAGTAACTCTGGCAGAGAGGAGGGCGTACTGACTGGCACAAGGGATGTCTTCATGACTTTAGGTCAGTGGAGGTGCCTCAAAGGGCTGGTTCATGTTACCAGCTCTGACTACAGAAGCAGAAAAGTGTGGGTAGTTGTGCCCACGTGTTTTCTGCTGCTGTCACCCATCAGTTCTGCACAAAAGGTCAGGCTGCACTTCACTAGCACAAAATGCCATCAGGACACTACAATGAAACATTACAGTGGGATCTGAAATTTGGGGAAGGTAGGCACGTGGGGCAGTGCAATCTAGGGGGATGTGGGGAGAGTCTTAGGAATGCCTGCTGTTCCCAATCCTGGATGTTCTTGGAAAGGTGGTGACATATCTGCAGTGCACACGTGAACCGTGCTGTCGAGTCAGTGATGCAGGCAGGCCTTGAGGAGCCATGACAGAGCTGCGTGGAGGGGCCAAGCCTGGCATTGCAGGCAGTTTTGGGTCGGGTTTGGGGCGCTTTGATAGCATTGGGCGAGTGTCTTGCAAGGACTGGGCTGTGCCACAGCAGCAGTGCTGGGTGGGGTGCCAGGACTAGCTGCTTGTGCCAGGGGCCAGGGCAGAGTTTCTGTCACAGAGCTGGTGAGGTCCCCCTTCTCCAGGGGAAGGTGAAGAGAAATGCTGTGTGCTGGAGCAGTGGTGTAGGATTTACAAAAGCACTCTTTGCCTGCATCCCTGCGGAATAAACTCCGGCTGCATATCTGAGGAAGGCAGAAACATGGTTTGTTCACCTATTTTTTCTGACTTCTTTGTGTTCCTTGGCATGCAGACCCTTTACTTCCCAAAGCTCTTCCTGAAGTACAACAGGTACCTCCTGCTCTTCAGACCTCTGAACACCTGTAGCAGGGTGGGTGTATTTTTGTGCTCAGAAACTTGCTCGGTAGAGCTGATAGGTGAAAGGGAGTGCAGCACTGCACTTTGAGGTTTCATCAGGTGGGCTGAGGGAAGAAGCAGCATGAAGGGAGCTGGCTGCCTTACAAGCAGCAAGGGCTTGTTCTAGAGTTGTGATTTTGGAAGTGATTATTACCTGTTTTAGGACAGCAAGAGTTATGTGAGCTGCTCGCTGTTGAGGCCTTGGCCTTTTGTACTGAGATAACCCCCCTAGCTGAATAGGCAGCTTGATGACCTCAGCTAAGGTTCCTTGTTTCCCCACCAAGGGGAGTGCCCAGGTCTGTATCTAAACAGGCTTTTTCCAAAACATCAGCTGTGGCTGTGGGGTATGGCCACACTGAGCATTGCCAGAAGTCTTTTTCAGCTTGTAATGCACAAATTGCAAGCAAGGGGAGAGGTGGGATGTGGCTGACCAGAAGAGAGAAAATCAGAGGAGACTTCTCCTGTTTCTGAGGATCATCTCTGTCTTGCATTTTGACAGAATTTCTCTCCAAGGACCTTGAAGCAACCTATTAAGCTTCTTTTAATTAGGTAAGCCCTTACCCGGAGTAGAAATGTCTCTCACATTTCCCACACAGGGAAACTGAGGCATGGAGCAAGGCTGTGCTGTGCCCAGTGGCAAACGCAGGGGCTTGTCAGGAGAGCAGCAACCAAAGTGCCACGCTTCCTGTACTTTCTTTGCTGCTGGCTGTCCCGAAGATCCTGGAGAACAGCTGGGTGTGGGTGCTGAGCCAGAGATTATCGATAACTTTCTAGTCACTGCTTGGGTTCTTTTCACCATAGATATTGCCTCCTTCTCGATCTGCTGCCTAATCTATAATCCCAGCTCCCTGCTGCCTTTCCCTCAGAGAGTCGTTCTCCCCTCAGTGTGTAAATCTATACAGGCTGGGCTAGGGTTAGCGGGCAGACTCAAACTCCATGCTCTCTTCAAGGCTTTGGGGTAATTTTTATCTTGGGATACTGCTGCATGTCTCTTGCATGAGGGCGAAGCTGCGGCAGGCAGGCTTGGAGCACAGCTGAGAGACTGATGCCAATGAGCCCTGCTGCATAGCAGCTGTGACACCTGTGAACTAAGCACAGGTATCCCCTGGCTTGGCGTGCAGATACGGAACTGGACAGAAAGCCAGGGAGACAGCATGGCAAAGAGTTGTGAAAGGGAGTCTCTCTCATAGATGCTGATCCCTTTAAGAAGGGGAAGGTAGGCTGGAGCCCTGAGATTTTAAGCTGGTTGTGCTGAGGCTGAAGGAAGGGCTAAGGTAGTGCTTTCAGTTCTTCCTTCGTCTAACACAGACACTTCTAGCTGGGCAGCAGGGAAAAGGAGGAGGATGGAGGCCTGTGCAGGCTGAGCACGGACAGATCTTGGAGGCTGCAGCAGCTAGGAAAGGTAGGGTTTTGGAAGAAGGATTTGGCTATAGGGGCTGAGAGTGCATGGTGCTCACTGTGTGTGAGGAAGTTGTGTTTTTCTGGAGCTTGTGGCGTGAGGGCTGGCTCTGAGGCAGAGCAAAGGGCAGGGTAAATGAGGAGAGCAGTGCCCTGGAGTGATCAGCGTGAGCTGCACTCTGTTGCTTAATGACCCCATTTCCAAGGGAAACTTTGGAAGCCCTGATAGTCAGGGAAGCAGGATCTCCTGAAGGCAGAAGATTGGGGCAGCAGAACTAACCGTATTTCTCTCTGCTTTTGTCTCAGCCTTCCTTGTATGTTATTTGTGTTAGCAAAACTCTTCTATTCTTTACCACTCCAGAGTTTTTTTTGTTCCCTTTTCTCCTTCCCACCTGCCCCAGCAGTCCTTTCTTCCCTGCCTCACTGTGCCAATGCTGTCCAGCTGCAGCTTTTGCCAGCTAATCCGATCCATGGAGGCAAGACCTACTGAGCAGCCTTGCTTGAAGGGGCCACGATTTTCTACATTTGCTCCTGGGGCCATGTGAGGTCTCTGGAGAAGAGGTGGATTAAAGGAGCTGCTGTTTCCCCATCAGCCCTGTGTCCCCAAATACCTCCTCTCGTGCCGTTGCTTGGTGCAGGCCTGGCTGTGAGCAAGTGGCCGATGTGCTCTCAGATATGTGCTATTGGCACAAAGCCTCTGTGGCCTCAGAATCCCTATCTAGCAGCAACTTCTGGAGGAAGGGTTGACCACACCTGCATTCAGCTTGGCCGGGGGTACGATGGGATTGCTTCTGCATAATTTAGCAGTCTCTTGAATTATTTATAGTGCAGTTGTGCTCTGGAACAGAGTCTTCTCGCTTCCCGTGAGCACCGGGGGGGAGGGAAGGAGAGTTTGTCAGGCATCCAGAGTCTATCACTTAGTGATGAGGAAGTGCTGTGGGCTTCCTTTCTGCCTGTGTTTATTTGCATATGGCTCTGTGCAGCTGAACTGCCCTGAAAATGCAGTTTTGGCTTCTGTATCACTCAGGTGTGTGATACTGCTGAGCATCTCTGTGGTTTGGGATTGTGCGAGAGGTTCCTGAGTTCAGAGCCTTGTCTTTGTCTCCAGCTTGACACAGTCTCTTTACTGCAATGAATCTGGTGCTTGGATTTGGTCCCTCACTCAATTACAGTGCTGGAATCTTCTGGACTGTTCTCTAAAATATTTAGATGCTTGAAAGCATTTTTCTTCTTTTAAAGGCCCATCTTGTCTTGCCAAAGTGTTTTTTAGATTTGTCATGACACGGTCCATTGGACTTTGCACAAGATCATCAGGACCTGAGCACTGGGTAGACCAGGTGGTTGAGTAGCAGACGGTGCAGCTGAAATTCCCATCACTTCTCAGTGATTAAACCCTGAAGAGAAGCTGACTGGGGCAGTTTGTTACAGGCTCTTGCAGCAGTGGAACATCATGAAGATGAGCTGGGTAGCCCAGCTATGTATGAGCTTAATGCCCTTTGTCCCTCTTCCTCACTGTGGCAGGTTGCTGCACCACACAGGGGGGCTGTCCTGCTTCTGCCCTGCTTGTCCTGTTGACTTCAACATGACCGCAGCTCCCCTCCTGCACTGCATGTTCTGCTTGTTCATAACCAATTTTCATAATGTGCTTACACATAAATTCTGTCTTTCTCCTTTCCTTCCTTTTTGACCTGTTTGTGGAAGCTCACTTCTCAGAAACACAGTTCAGTATAAATGTTTGTGTTACTGAAGACCTGAAAGGAGAGGAAGAGGGCTGAGGGTGGAGAAAGAAAGAAACTTGGCCTGTAATCAAGTGATTGTGGTAGTAAACTGCTCTGTCTGTGGTGCAGTTGAGCAGAAATGCTCACCTTCCCTGTTTTTATTTGCACGGTGTTCGCTTGTGGCTTTTGCGTTTGGGGCAAAGTTGGACAGGTACTCACTGTATGTTCCCTGGACAAGCTGTGCTGTCCCATCTTGCCCTGGCCTGGTTCTTGGTCTCATCAGCCTGAAAAGAGCCCATTCTTTCATCAGATGGTTTTACCTCTTGTCAGGGGCATCACCATCTGGCTAAACACAAAATTCCTCCTCATCCTTCTCAAGAAATAAGGCAACCTAAAGGAAGAATGTGAAGAAAAGTGATCTCCAAATCTGTGCGATGTCCAGGATGGTATTTGATTTTGCTGATGAAAACAAACTTTCTCCTTCTTTCCCCACAGACCTGCTCCTAGTTCTTTCTGCTTGGATTAATCTGGAGATCAGGGTACTGCTTTGCTTAGTGAAAGGGAATGTTTGTGCAGAAGTAGTAAACATATTGTTGAGACCCAGGCCTGCTGCAATGCCTGTAAACAAGGTCCAGTTGTCTGTGGGAGGCAGAAGAGAGATTTATGTGACCCTGAGTTAAGTGCATTAGGAAGCTTTTGATTTCATCCTGGGCAACTGCCCCTTTTCGTGGTACCATATGCCTGTTATCAGCATAGAGCTATGACTGCAGAATTGATTCGTGGGGATTTAATCCAAGGGGCTGCAATGCTGCAATCAGAAGGATAACATAAGCAGGAGGTTGTCTCTGCAAGCCAGAGGCCCTGAGCTCATGCCCTTTGTCCACCCCAGAGGTGGGAGTCTGGGCTGACTTATTCCTGCCTCGGGGCAAGGCACTGAAGAGCTCTCTGCCTATCAGCCCTTTCTTTCCGAAAATAATAACAAAGTAAAGTGGCAGCGGGGGATCCAGGCAGCACTGTGTCGAGGTCTTGCCTAAGTCTTGAAAGAGGAAATGAAGAACAAAGGCAGAAGAGACAAATAAATAAGGGTCTGTTCGTGGTCCAAGAAAAATTCCCATGGGCTTGTGTAACATTCTCGGGAAGATGTGACACTCCCTGGGCTGGAGTTAGTTTTTGAGAAATGAAAGGAAAGGGGGGGAAAAAGGCGAGAGAGTGAGCAGCAGGGGTTGGGGAAGGGGAGGAGAGAAGGAGGGAGAGACATCTTAGAGAAACCTCTCTGCATGGAGTCAGGTTTCTCCGTTTGTTCCTGGTGAAGAGGGGTTAATGCTCTTTGCATGGGATTGGCTGGTCACCAGACATTCAGAGTGGAGGGGGATCCGGGGGCTGCCAAGCAGGACCCCTGTGGCCTGAAAAGGAGGGGAGGAGGGGAAGGAAGAGGCTCTTCCAAACAGTAATAGATCGGCTACTGTGGGAAAGTGAGCACACTGCCAAACCCCAAGTAGTTGGTGATGGATGGGGGAGGAAAGAGGGTGGAGATGGAGGGCCAGCTCTTCTCCTGGCCGCTAGGATCTTGCTGCTATTCCATGGCCTCTTTATTTATTGTCTTCCTGGGGTTTAATTATTCTGCTCCTTGATCCATCTTGGAGAGCCTTTATCCTGGGGATGCACAAACAACTGCCACCTGCTTCAAAAATAGCTGGAGTTAACGTGGTTTCTCCTGCCTGCGTGGGTCTGTGCGCTTCACCCATCACCATGGCATCAAGTGTTTCTTGCCTCTTTCCTCTTTTAAGTGCCTTGCTCTGGGCTCACAGGGCACACACTTCACCTTCCTCTGGGCTCTTCAACCTGCATCTCCCTCTTGCTTGGGCTGTCCCTGCTTTCCTTTGCACAGGGTTTGTGTGCCTGATTTGGTGCGTCTGCCACGTGCTCTTCACCCATGGACCTGCAGGTCTGAGGATAATCTGGACTGTTCATCTTGGAGCTGTTCTCAGGATTTGTAGCTTGTACTCCGCTTGCTTGACCTGCATGGAGTGCCTGCCAGGATCTGCATTGAAAGCAGTTGCCTGCTGCTGCTGGTTCTTCCACTTCCTTCCTAGAGATGTGCTCCTTCTCTGCTGCTGCTGGGAAGAATTAGCGAGCTCATGGTGGTTGAACGGGGGCCTTGTTGGAGATTTGGTTAGATGAACAGCACCTACAGTTCTGTAATTTTGAGAGTCTGAGGATGTGTCTACATCTATGTGTTTTGATCAGAAATGAACTGGTGAAATAATTTAGAAAGTTTCTGCTGGTCATCTGCTTGTTCCTATGCCTAGGCGTTTTCTTCAAGTTTATTTTTAACCCAGTTAGATCTGCTGCTGATATGGCTGTAAAAGCAGACTTTCATGTGATTGACAACTTGAATTCATACAACTGACAACTGAGGGATGGGTAAGCTGTGATGGTGGTGAGTGAGGGGGGAGAACCTCTGACACAACAGCCTATGTTATCACATGCCTCACTTGAAGTCTCTGAAAGCATGATTTGGTTTTGACCTGTCCCTCTTTGCAAGGCACCAAAACTAGCAGGGAGACCTTGCATACTTGTTTGATTACCCCATGGTCTGTCTGAAGACATAAATTGCTTTTTTGTGTAGTGTTGTCCCTTTTCCCTTTCCTGTTCTTCGTGATGGAGTATTCCTTCCCTGTAAGATACCAGAAGACCTAAGCAGCTCTGTTTTGCAGTGTCTGACTGCTGTGCAGTCGGAGCAGTGAGCAGCAGCAGTCCTGTGTTTGTCCAGGAGAAGGGCCTCGCATCCTGGGTGAGTGCAATGAGCAATGCCTCACTCGCCCTCTGATGTGCGGAGAGGCCCAGCCTTGGAGCCAAGTGGTGACGCAAGCTCCAGGGCCATCACAGCAGACGTCGTGGAACCAGATGTTTTGAGGAGGCAACAAGCAGGGCTGAGGAAGAGTCCTTCCAGGATATCAGGCATAAGTGAGGGAAAGAGGTGCCGCTTCTCCTATAGCAGAAAGAGCGCTCAGACTAGTGACGCTAAGAAATTGAAGGTGCAGCTTCTGAGAACCTCTGAAGGATTAAAGTGTGCAGAAGCATCTCTGAAGGAGTGGAAATTCCTATGGTGAGACTGGATTTAGCTGGAGAGAGAAGATTAGCTACAAGGGAGCCCAGCATATCTGAAGGATACTGAGAAGAATATTTGATTGATTGCAGTGGAGTTGGAAATCCAGCTTAGTTTCCTTTAGCATGCAGTACTGCACCCGTGTGACGTCCAAGTACTTCTTGGATAAGATTGAATTGGTGTCTTGTAGGCTATTACTGGCTTTCACTAGAGTTTTCTAGTCTTTTCTGAGATCTTCTTTTAAACCAAGGGTTGGAGAATTATATAATTATGCTGCCATTAGTAATATGGTAGCTACAGTAGGAACAGTCTGTTTGAGTGGAGGGTTTTATAATGGACTCTGAAGGTGTTCAGATGCTGGTCTGTTATGCTGACTTCTGGAAGATCAGTCTTGAGACAAAATCCTGTCAACAAAGACCACTTTATCTCCAGGTCCCATGTGTTCTGTATGGAGGGTTAAGAGCTGCTTTGTCCCACAGTGCATGGCTGTCTTGCTGCGACTGGAGATGTAGCATCTGAAATAACCAAGGCTTAGTCCACTGATGAGCAGGACAAGACACTTGAGAGAACAGTTGAAATGAAAGTCCATGGGAAGTGTGGATTCTGAAGATACTGTGCTTGCAGAGGTGAAGAGGTGAGCAGCCACAGCACTTAAAAAGCTGAAGGCTTTGTGTTGCATCCATCTTAGTTTCTGTGTGCAGCAGATAGTATCTGCTGGTGTGGAGTACTTGGGTCCCCTAGAGGAATGCATAAAAGAGGTACTTGGTTTGTTTGTTTTTTGACTGTAGATGCTGCAGGTCTGTTGAGACTTAGCAAGGTCTTGTACACAGTCTGGAGGCTTGTGGTTGACATGTACATCATGTGCCTGCCTTCCCTGGGAAGGGGAAGGCAGTGCCTTTCTTTGTGCTGTGCTGTCACCCTTCCCTGGCCGACCTCAAACCTTAGCTTTGTGTAGATTCACCCTTTAGCTATCTTTTTTCCTCAGTCTGATTTTCTTTCTGACTTGACGAGACTTATTACTGGTGCGTGGATGGCAGCTCTGGGGGGCAAATGGGAGTCATGGTGGGCACGCTATTGACTGGTTACCTTACCGCTCTTCTTATCAGTCTGCAGAAATGGAGGGAAGGTGCTTAGGACAGAGCCTTGCTGTCCCTCAGCCTGACCTTGCTTGGAGAGTGACGGTGCTGGATGGCTCCGTCCAGCTGTTTGGGCTGGCACCAAGTCAGTGGCACCTTGTGGTCAGTTGCCTCAAGGCTGCAAAGGAAACACGGAGTGTGAGGTATTGCTGTTTTGCATTTGTGCTGTGGGCAGCAGCTCTTGGTGAAGGACACAGAAGAATGTTTTATTCTGTCCTTGGAACTTGCAGGGAAACTGATACGGACCTGCTTACATTGAAACCACCTTGTGCTGTGACTGCCAGAGCTTCTTGCTGACGTCCTTGTAGCTTGCAGTCCCTGAAAACACCGTGGCATCCTTCATGTGAGAGATGCTGAGCCTTCTGGTACATCCTGCTACTCTCAGATTTTCCTGCAATGTAGGATAATCTTCTTTTCCTACCCTTAAGCAAAGTGCAGTCCTGCTGTCCCTGAGCTTGTTTTAGTTGTTGACAAATACTAAGTTTCATGGTTTCTCCTTCTGTGGATGTTTGCAGGACGAAAGTAACTTGAGATTTTTAGAGTGTTTAGAGGTACTGTGGCTCTGATGCCTGCTTGGTTCCTGTGCTTGAGGATGGCAGGTAGACCTAGTACTCCAGAAATGTGGAGCCTGTTCCATTTGTCTCTAGCTGGAGCAGAGAGAGTTTGGCCCTCTGTGTGGAGTGGGGGGTGGAAGTCATACTGAGTTTTTAATCTGCCATGTGAAAGCAATTCTAATTTGAATTGCTGCTTTGTGTTGAAGTGTCTGAGTGATCTGCAAATATGTTACTGCATGGGTGTTATGGGATAACTTTAGGCAGAGGAGATGAGCATTTTGGTATCAGGGGAAAACCAGACTCTTCTGCTCTGACTTGTTCTCCACAGTTGCGTTTTCCCTGTAACCATGGGAGAGGTCTAAAGAATCTTGAGTCCCATGCCCTAACAAGATGGGGTAACAAGCCTGTATCCAGCAGCCTGTTGTGTGGCCTCTTGCCAGTGTTCTCCAGAAGAGAACATTGGGGCTGGTGAACTGCCAGCTCTTATCGGTGAATATCTTTCTCTCTGGATTCTTGAAAAATAAGTATATTATTTCAGGATGGTATAAATCAACTGGTCACTAAAATGGTAACAGGTGCCTGGGGATAACTCATGTGCATAACTCTTCTAGCTTTTCTCCTTTTCTGAAAGCACTTCCCCTGCATGGTAGAGACAGAACTTCAAGCAAGGAAATATCAAAGGAATCCCTTACAAAAAGAAGCTTTCAGCTTGTCTCTCCAGGACTGTGTGTTGCTGAAGCTGTCTATAACTGTGCACTCCCTAAAGAGCTTTGTCTTAATGGAGCTGACTGTCCATACTACTTCAGGCTTTTTCTTCTGCTTGAACATTAAAGCTTTTCTTGCTGCTGACAGCAACTTGATCACTGTCCCAGAGATCAAGTTGACTTTTTCCCCCCTGCCTCAGTCAAAATTGTCGGAAGGGAAATACCTCTTCTTGCTGTTTTCGGTGTTCCTGGTCACTGATGGCTGCTTTGTGTTGGAGCAGCTGGGCTCTTCTGTGACAGACTGAGGTGTCTCCCTGACTGGTACCTCCTTTCTCATTTCCACCACATGTAAACGTTTTGGATGGGGAGGGTGGGGAATCCTCCCCTGCTGGCCTTTGTCTCCAACTTGTCTCTCTAGCTGCCACCAGACATGTCTTTCACTGCTGATCAGAGGATATGGGAAGGGATACATGACTGATGGTATTTAGTGTCTTGGCTCACCCAAGGGTGCATGAGTGTTCTCCACTCCCTGGCAGAAGAATCCCTGGCATGTGCGAATGAAGGTGGTTCCCAGGGAAGAGATTTTGCAAAGGACACGCCTTGCTTCTTTGCTTCCTCTCTTCCAGGAGGGGTTAGGAAATGGGTTTGTGTTCCCACTCCCCGACAAAACCAACTGAGCAGTGAAAACTGCCTGCTGGGCCGTGTCAGCAGTGGAACTGAGCAGGGTACTGCAGGGCCAGCTGACTTGGCAGAGCAGCCGGGGAGGGCTGTGCCCACCAGCCCGGCGCAAGAAACGAGGCAGTGCAGCCCTGCCCGGAGCTCGTTGTGCCCGAAGAGCTGCAGAGCCACATGCTGAGCCTGACAGATACTGATGTATGCTAATGTCAAGTGAGGAAAATATGCTTTGCTTCCTAAAACCATGCGTCCTGCTATGTTGACACGGCGTGCTACATCTCAGAAAGCAGAGCAGTTTGTTGAATGTCAAGAGTTACGGCTTTTTGTCTGGGAATTTACTGCGGCATGCCGAGCATCGCAGCCATCTGAGAAGATGATGTGCCTTGTGTGATTCCTTCAGCACTTGCCTTCAGCCCTGGGCTGGCCCAGAAGAAGCTGGCTGCCCTGCATTTGTGTGTCCTGTAGGAACTGGAGCGAAACCAGCATTACCTGGCAGTCATTGGGATTGCTGTATTGGAGCAGGTCAGCTGTTCATCTTGCCCCGGTTTCAGTGTCTGAGAGAGCAGCCTGATGTCTGGAAATAATGCCTTGGAGAAGTCACAGGACACCTGACTGGAGAAAGCTGTACTCAATTACTAGTGAGGGACACTTTCTACTGACACCCAGTCACTCAGCTAATTTAGTGGGGGTTTGGCTTCCTTGTGCTCTTCTCTTCCCCATGCTTCAAGACAGACTAAAAACTGGTGATGTGCAAGGAAAAGGCACTGAATATTCCTCTATTTTACAAGTGATCTTGCTGCTTCTGCAAGACATTAACAGAGCCTCAAGGAAAAAAAATGAGCACAGATAGAAAGAGATGTTCCTGGCGTTTTCTGCAGCCCCTTGTTTTGCCCTCATGAAGAAAGCATGACAGCAAGCCCCAAGATGATCTCTTGTGGCTTTTAACAGAAGAATATCCAGCCCCTTAATGGCTGGGCGACTACAAAGGTGATGTCCAGAGCCAGCACCCTGCCCTGCCTCTGACTTGTGTTGTGGCAAAGTATATCAAAACCCCTACTAAACATTAACCAATAGAATCAAGCTCTGTTTCCTTTTTCCTTGTTTATTTTTCTTTCAATTTTTTTCCCCTCCCATGACCATGCTGTAACTTTTCCACCAGCTTCAGGCTTGTAGTCCTTCAGTGAGAGTTTAATCCAGGACTCCTTGCCCTGCCACCTGAGCACTGGGGACAATGTCAGTGGATGGCGACTTCCACTAAAAATGTGACTGCCAAGTGTCCAGAAAAGCTGTTGCTGAACTGTAAGGTACAACTGTGGACAGCCCCTCTACCAAAGTCCGTGTCAGAGCCGTCTGTGGAAAGCCAGATACGTTTTCCTTTGCACAGTTGCCATCTGTCTAAATGTTTTATGGCTTTTCACTTTAGTATTAAATTCTCCTCAAGTTAATCAGTAAACACACTTTGCTGTATTTTACCTAATACCCTCTGAAGTGGCGGGAGCTGGTTGGGTTCTTCTTCCACACGTGCCCATGTGTGGGGCTGGTGGTGTAGGGCAGCTTCCCCATGACCCCCAGGAGCAGGGACTGCCTCCAGTGAAGGCGTTGCTGGCACCACTGTGTGCCAGGTGGAACCTTTATAAGTGATGGTGCCTCTCAGGAACTTTGGCCCTGGAAGGGAGACTGCGCCAGGGAGAGAACCACCAGAATGGAGCATGTGGAGGGGGTGAAGTGGTACGTGTCACATGTGTGGGGATCTCTGCCTCTTTGTCTGTCACTGCAGGAAGGGTGTCATGCTCCAGGACAGCCTCTGCCTTGAAAACTACTTTTGGATGACCTTTCTCCCATGCCCACTTTCGTCCCAGCTTGCCTCTCCCTAAACAGCAGGTGGTGAACACCTTTTCTACTTTTCCTTGGTGAAGCACTGTGTGAGATTAGTTTTTTCTTTTTTTTTTTTTTTTGGTCCTTTTTCTGAATTGTAGTCTTCGATCACTTCTCTGCCTGACAGCAGCTCTATGTTCCCTGCCTGGGCTGGAGGAGGGGGAGGTGGTGGAGGGGAGGATGAAGGCAATGTTTCATGTTGTGTGGAGGGAAGGGCTCTGCACCGCTGGCTTCTTCCTGGCCTGACGTGGATCCGTCATGATGGCACAGCATTACCGGCAGAGACAGCTAGGCATTTATTTTTGTCACCTTGATCCAGATGCAGAAAAACCTCAGCATCTGGTCCAGAGAAAGTGAAAAGCAAATGGCAACATATGGAGATACAGTGGACTTGATAATCACAGGTGGGAGAAGAGTAAATGTGACAGGATCTTAATTTTATTTTTGTTTTCCTGTCCTCCATGTGAACTTGGGTAGTATTTCCTAAGAACAAGGGTGTTTTTTTAGGGTGTGTGTTGTACAAACACTGTAAAGATCTGGAGAGTGTAGGCTGCCTCTGGCAGTCTGACTAATGATCTTGGTCCTTTAAAACTGCCTCTCTTGCATTGGTCATGTTTCAACCATGCCCCCCCCAACTCTCCCACCCTTCCTGCTCTTTTCATTTTCTCCCAACCCTCTGGTGATGCACCTCTGAGGAGGTTTACATTCATTTAATTTCCATCGGTGAATAGGGGCAAATCTGCCAAGTGCGGTGAGTTCACTGGATCATGAATTCCTGTTATTCTGGATTTCCTGTCTTTCTACCCCATTGCCAGTGCCGTTCTTGTCTTTGTGGATTTATGAGACTGATCTAGCAGAGGTTCAGCTTGATATAACCCAGCTGAAGCAAAAGGCCCACTGAAGATGGCAGGGGGTGGGGGTGTAGTTTTTGGAGTCAAGTCTCTAAAGATGCATGCTGAATTTGGACCAGCATTCCTGCCTTCCCCAGCCTGTTTTTCTAACAGTGGTAAACTTTCTGCACCTCAGTAACTATTGAATGTGACTTTCCTTTTCGTGGCTCTTCCACAGGATGAAGATGAGACGCCATAAACTCTTTCTGACTCTCTGCATGGCTGGTCTCTGCCTCATCTCCTTCTTGCACTTCCTCAAGGCCCTTTCCTATGTCACCTTCCCCAGGGAGCTGGCTTCGCTTAGTCCCAACCTCGTCTCCAGTTTCTTCTGGAACAATGCCCCCGTCACGCCTCAGGTCAGCCCTGAGCCAGGGGGTGCAGAGTTCCTCCGCACACCCCTGTACTCCCACTCCCCCTTGCTCCAGCCCCTGTCTCCCAGCAGAGCCAGCGAAGAGCTGCATAAGGTTGAGTTCGTGCTGCCAGAAGACTCAACGGAATACTTTGTCCGTACCAAAGCCGGTGGCATTTGCTTTAAACCAGGCACCAAGGTGTTGGAGAAGCCACCCGTGGGAGGTCGGCAGGAGGAGCGAGTGGATGGCGCGGCCTCGGGGCGGCCGGCTCGGAAGCCGCTGAGCGCCAGCGGAACCAAGCGGCGCAAGTGGGTGGAATGTGTGTGTCTGCCGGGCTGGCACGGCCCCAGCTGTGGGGTCCCCACCGTGGTCCAGTACTCCAACCTGCCCACCAAGGACCGCCTCGTGCCGCGGGAGGTCCCCCGGCGGGTAATCAATGCCATCAATGTCAACCACGAGTTTGACCTGCTGGATGTCCGCTTCCATGAGCTGGGAGACGTGGTGGATGCTTTCGTGGTGTGCGAGTCCAACTTCACAGCCTACGGAGAGCCGCGGCCCCTCAAGTTCCGCGAGATGCTCCTCAACGGCTCCTTTGACTACATCCGCCACAAGGTGCTCTACGTTTTCCTGGACCACTTCCCCCCCGGTGGCCGCCAGGACGGCTGGATTGCTGACGATTACCTGCGTACCTTCCTCACCCGGGATGGCATCTCTCGCCTCCGCAACCTGCGCCCGGACGACGTCTTCATCATCGATGATGCTGATGAGATCCCGGCCCGTGATGGCGTGCTCTTCCTCAAGCTCTACGACGGCTGGACAGAGCCCTTCGCCTTTCACATGCGCAAGTCGCTCTATGGCTTCTTCTGGAAGCAGCCAGGCACCTTGGAGGTGGTCTCGGGCTGCACCATGGGGATGCTCCAGGCTGTCTATGCTACCGACGGGATACGTTTGCGACGCCGTGAGTACTACACCATGCCTGGGTTTCGGCAGTATGAGAACAGCACAGGACACATCCTGGTGCAGTGGTCGCTGGGCAGCCCCCTCCACTTTGCTGGCTGGCACTGCTCCTGGTGTTTCACCCCAGAGGGGATCTACTTCAAACTGGTGTCAGCCCAGAACGGGGACTTTCCCCGCTGGGGTGACTACGAGGATAAACGAGATCTCAATTATATCCGGGAGCTGATCCGGACTGGTGGCTGGTTTGATGGTACTATGCAGGAGTATCCCCCTGCTGACCCCAAGGAGCAGATGTATGCTCCCAAGTACCTGCTCAAGAACTACCAGCGGTTCCGCTACTTGTTGGAGAACCCCTACCGAAAGGCGGAGGGTGCTGGGTGAGGCCACCGAGGCTCAGGCTCGGGTGGGAAATCGGAACTTCACAACAAAGGGAAAGAGTCGGGTGTTTTCCTCTGTTCCTTTTCTTTTGTTTCCTTTGTTTATGGGCAGGGTGTGCTGTTTTTCTGGGGTCTCTGCCCTCCCTCACTTCCTGTTCTTCTTCCCTTCATCCCAGGGTGATGCCTGGGAACCCAAATTCCTCAGTCACATGAAGGGAGGCCTGGACAGGAGGAAGAGAGATGTTGAGGGCCCGCTCTATAGTAGCATAAAGACTTCCTTGCATCTTCTGAGCCTCTCCTGCTGGCTGGAGAGAATCTCTGCAGCCAGCTGGCAGATTTTCCTCTGGGGGAGGCTGAGAGGGTCCCATGGGGAGAGAGGGCAGCTGTTCCCATCCACCCTCATCCTTTGTGGATTGGAGCAAGCATAGATGCAAGCCTGGGCTATTCAGTGAGCGTGTGAGTCAGCAGGCACAAACTCTCGTGAGTGGTTGTGTGTGCAGATGTGTGTCGCTGGCATTTTTTGGATGAGTGAATGTGCAAAAGCATCTCAGTATGCTTTTTTTTTTTTTTNTATATTCAAAGGGTATTTTAGGGAAGGGAAATCCTTTGCTTCCAAGGTGTCCTTCTCAAGATGCAGCCCCTTGCACAGGCTTAATGCATTCTGTCCTGGGCTGGATCTTGCCCCAGTACTCTACCAATCCTGGAGCAGATAGATTGGAAGCAGAGGAGAAAGCTGGGTTTGAGGGTTTTTTTCTGCTCATTTTTCCCCCTGCCCCCACAACACTGCATGGACTTGTCCTACAGAAGCCAAAGCATCTTCCCTGCAGTACATGCTTCTGTTGGGGCTGGGATAAGCTGCAGGGGACTCAGTCAGATGGTGGGAGTGTATGTTTGCATGGTTGCCTGCGTGCATGAGTGCTCACATGCATGGGTTTGGTGTGCACTTGGGTGTTTATTACCGGTATTGAGGGGGGAGGAGGACGTAGTGGGGCTTGGCTGTGTGTGCTTGCAGAAAACGGTGGGATCCAGAAGCTGTGATCTCAGTGTTGGCATGGATGACTTCTTGGGCAGTTCATGGGACAGGACCAGGGATAGCATCGGCTCTGCATAGCGATGCTACACGTGTGGGTCTGTTGCATGCCTCTCTGGCTGCCTCTAGAGCTCCGCAGGCTGTGTCTGGAGCAGGGCTGCTGCTTACATGTGCTGGCTACTCCTTCTTACCATGGGGTGATAAAAGGGAGAAGAGGAAGGGTAAAATTCAGATTGTTGTGGGCAAACAAAGCCTGTCAAGGCATGGGATCCATCTGTCTGACCTTAGGGTGTGAGGGGCCTCACATGAAGAAACAAGCCATGGGCAGATTCTTCCTGGGGCCAAGAGACTGTTTGGGGACCACAGTGCAATCCACAGTGTGTGCAGCCTGGGCCATGCAGACAAGACCATGGAGAGGAAAAGGGGTTTAGGAGTGTGCTAGTTGCAGGTGGTTGGGCTGGTATCTGCTCAGGCACAGGCAGTGAGGATCTGGCCTGCTGTTGTATTGGATTGTTCAGCTCACTGAGGAGGCAGATTCTTTTCTCCACCCTTCCTTAGCAGATGGCTTGACAGGGTGCCCAGAGCCTGGGTCGTAGTGGGCAGGGGGTGAAAATCATAATGAACTTGCTCTCTTAGCCTTGCAGTGGAAAGACTGACTCATGTTCCAAGCAGAGATCATGGAGGAGGATAAAGAAGAAGGCGTTGGCACAAAGAAGTGTGGCCCTTCTGGCCAGCTGTTCTAAAGCATGAGGGTTTTCATTGCCCTTAACTCCATCAGTGTTCCATGGTCCTGTGTTGCCCAGCACTTGCCACCCTTGTGCTTCATTCCTACATATGTCTCTCTCTTTTTTTCCCCTCCTAGTCCCCTCTCTAGAGAAGAGAAAATTGCCAACAAAAACAACTTTCTTGCCTAATAAGGCAGAGACTGGAATAAAAATAAGATTAATGTCTTTTTCTGATCAAATGGAGATGCAGTTCACCTTAGCTCCTTCCACATGTTGTGTGCCATAACGCCTGCTTAGAAGAACTGAAGGAACTTCTTTTTTGTTATTAGTTTTTGTTTCTTTAAAATCACTGTTCTCAGATCTGTTGTGTCTTCCCCACAGGCAGAGAAGCCCCTTTGGGAACTGAGTGGACAGACAAACTTTGCTAGGAAGAATGCTCTTCCCCCAAAGGGAAGTTGTGGCTTTTTTAAGTCCAGACTTATTGATGTAGCAGAAGGAACTCCTGTCACAGTCATGGGGTTCTGGTGCTGAGCAACTGTGTGGAGGTCTTAGGTGTAGAGAGATGATAGAGAAACAGTGTCCCAGCTGAGAAAGGAGGAGCCTGTATTGAGTAAGATGAAACCATAGCACTGAGGATGCAGCAGGGGGAGAAGATGCTTTCCCCAGGGACAGCTGGAGGAGAGCAGGTGTGTTAGCTCGTGCAATTCAGCAGCAGCACAGTATGGAAGGAAGAAGCCGTTTCTCATTTTTACTCTGAGGAGGGAGCCTGAGGTCTGCTCTTGGACCTTTGGGCTTTGCTTTGTCTCAGTGATGGTAACACAAGGTCAGTGCCAGGCTTTGCTGGAGGCAGAGGAGAAGGACAAGCCAGTCTTTGCGTGGGTGCTTTGGCAGCACCAGAGCCCCACTTCAGCAGGAGCTGAAGTTCATATGTGCTAAGGCTGCACCTCCTTATCTCCCACAGTGGGAGCAGCCTTTCTTCTGATATCAGCCCTTCCCATGCATGGCCATCCTTGGGGATTTTTAGTGCACAGCAGTCATGTTTTCAGATTTGAGGTGTGGCCCTTGTCTCTTGGGAGTTTGATAGGCCCCCAGCTGCAGTATCTGCTTCTTCCATTCCTGAACTACAGCCTGTTGCCTTCTCTCCTCCATTATTTGCTCCAGCATTCTCTTCTTCTCCCTCTGATTTGTCTCTCCCTTCTGCTCCCTTGGGCTGGAGAAGAAGGTGTTGCTGGAAAGGTAATGCTGGGGCTCTTCTGCAGAACTCCTGCCCTGCCTGCCTCCTGGACTTACTCACTTCCTTATTCTTAGGAAATTAAATTGAAAACAGACTTGTGTTGTAGTGGGAGGAAGGGGCTTTACAGATGAAATGCATTCTTTATTGTTTCTCTTTCTCAAGAATTGTTTAAGCATTTTTTGATTTAAGGCCAAACCAGTCAATGTTTGTCTAATTTGTCTGGCTAACCCTGTGTTTATTATCCTTAGGGAGCTAGAGTGCTTGTCATTAAAAATCTTCCTTCTTGTCCCTGGAGGGAACAGACACTACTAAGCTGGCTTTCACACAGTGATCTTCCAAGGTGGTGGCTTACCCTGTGCTCAGCCTTGCCTGTGCTGCCTGCTGGGACCTCTGCAGCCAGCTCCAGGTGGGACAGCCACCCCTCCAGGCAGCTGCCATAAGAGGGAAGTCAAAAGTATGTGCGTGTGTGAGGTGGTGAGAGAGGCAAAGCAGGTTTGTGTCAGATCCTTGTTCCCCAGTGCTGGACTCTGAGGTGAGCACTGAAGCTCCTTCATCTTATCTGAAGCAGGTTCTGAGATTTGAGAAGGGAAAGACCAAGAACCTTGTCCTGGTCCTGGGCTAGAACTGGGATCATACTATCAGAGCCTCATGTCTGTGGGTTGTTGCAGCCCATGGGGGCAGTGGGCAGTGAATCCTGCTGTCTCTCTTGGACCAAACTGTCCAGTGGATGGAGGGAATACATCACCAGCCTTTTCCTGCAGCCCTCTTCAGCCTTGTGCTTTTTCATTCCCAAAACCTTTTTTACCTTCAAATTGGTAAAAAGTGGGGCCAGGAAATAGGTGAAGCAGTGTGTGGCACACCCAAGCCTTGCACTTCTTTGTCTGTCCTTGTGCTTCCCACCTAGAAAGAGACTGTGTGCCTATGCATGGCTTTGGACTGGAGAATGCCTCTTCCTCTTTTGCCCCAAGTGAAAGGAAGGACATGGGCTTTGGTGCACCTGCAGCAGGTGAGCTTGCTAAAGCAGAGGGAGTAGGGCAAGTTAGACATACTTGCCTATCTGGGGGTAATGCCACACCCAAGTGACAGAAAAAATATGGTGACTTTGTGCCTGTGGTTGGTATGGAGGATGACATGCTCAAGCCCACTCTTGCTGTTGCTTTCTCTGATCCCTGTGTCCTGCTGAGGTGTTGCAGCTGTGCTGCCCAGGCCAGCCTACTCTGTGTCTCTGTGACAGGTGAACAAGGAAACCGAGTTGGCATGGAGGGAGAGTGTCAGAGCAGAATGGGTGTGCATTCCCCTCTGCCTGCCTTGCTGTTTCCTTGTGGGATGGTGTCTCTTCCCCTCCTCAGTATCCCGGGGCTGTGTCCCTGTGTCCCAGCTCCTGCCGGCAATCTCTGTGGCTGCTGTGCCTCTGCACTGTGAAGACGCGTGTCCCGGGTCACTCCTGGTTCCATTAGTGAGCACTGGTGGTGAGGAGGGAAGGGATGGCTTGTCCTGGCTTCACGGACCTCTAACCTTGGTGAGAAAGGAGGGAAGTGAGTGGGAGAATGGATCCTGTATCCCTCCATCGTTGTGTTCTCCCTACCCTCCCTAATCCCCTCCTTTCTGATTCTGAGACATTGGACAAACTCACTCCTGTTATGGAAAGGGAAGGGGAGCTGGAGGGTAAGGGCAGGAGGGGCTCAGATCCAGCACTGAGAAAGAAGAACTGTTTCTAATGCAATACACTGACATTTTAAAGCTCTAGGCACTACAGGTAATGGATTAAGAAGGGATCTGAAATACTCTAAGAATTCAAACCACTGTTTTTTCCTGCCTGTGCGGATGATGATGCAGTATCATCCTGGAGGTGGTCCAGCAGCACTTCTGAGCCTGGGGTCCACCTGGACCTACTGCTGGTGTTGCTCCTGGAGAGGCTCCAGGACACCCTGCTTTGGAAAAAGAATGCGTGGACTTGCCAAAAACTAAAAAGAAAAGAAAAAATAAGAGCATCTGCAAAGCTCCTTTCAACTCTGTAATTTATAAACAGCAAGTAATAATGAACTTTTTGTAAGGATAAATCAAATGTACATTCTGAAATCATTTTCTCTGTAAATGGTTGGATTTCATTTCACCCTTAAAGGGATGCTTAAAAGGAGGAGATAATAATAAAAATTAAAAAAAAATTTACAAAGTATGAAAGGAAACCAAGATGTGTGTGACCGCTTTTATTTCTGATGGCCTGGCCAAGGGGGCTGCTGGAAAATGGAGTGAGGGAGCTTCCTATCTTGGCAGAACACTGTTCCCAAGAAGGGAGATGGAAGGGGAGCCTAGCTGGTCTGGGGACTGATTCCTGATTTTGTAGGCCCCTGTCAGACCTAATCTGCGTGTTAGGTGAGTATGAACAAGTAAAGGCACACGAGTGGGGAACGATGGCTGCTACGTGCTCTCAGAAGAGCTGGTGGATGTGGGAACCAGCATCATCTCATGAAATGGTCCCTTGACACCATCTTTGCTCCTTTGGATGCATCCATTTTTCCAAGTAAAGCCCTGGAAACCCTGGACCCCCAAATTAAACCTCCCCACTGCAGAAATGCCTCTCTGGTGGCTGACTTTTGGCACGGTGCATGAGAGAACATGACCTCCTTGTTTTGGTTTATTTTTAAACCTGTCTGCTGTAGTTTTGGCTGTTCCCATTACTTTGTATCAAAGCCTGGTCCTGCTCTGAATCCTCCTAACCATCTGGCCTCTGCAGTGCTTTTGGCAAGGGCTTTCTGCAAGCTCATGTGCCACCTACAGCTATTTAATTTTTTACCTTTAACATGTCTTATGCTTCAGGTTCATTCCTGATTCCATTTAGAGATAGTGACTGTAAGCATCATAGGTTATTTTCCTCATAATTATTAGCTCCAGTGAATTCCCTCATCTTTCTTTCATCCATACCAGTCTAATGTTCTCAATTCTCCTTTTGTGGAAGGGTCTCATCAAACTAGAGGCTTGTGTTGTGCATTGCTGAATGCAATTCTGCTGCTTCCGTCTCTGGAACAAAGGGCGTGAAAGAAACCTGTCACTCAAAATTAGCAATTAAAATTTTCTATTTAGAATTTTTAGCATTCTTAATGATCACTGTATTTTTGTGCCTGGACAGGGGCTAATCTAAAAATAGTTGATGACCAGCATGCTTGAAATTTCAATTTTTCAAGAGGAGAAGTATAAGTCTGTTAGCACAGACCAATGGCAACTTAGTGAGGCAGTTTAAGAAATGAGAGTTGACTAGGTCAAGGGTTCTCCCATGTTATTTTTCTTCCCTCTAACACAAAATTCTTACTGACATTTATGTTATTTTAAAAAGTAACATAAATGGTATTTCTTTTTGTTTTTTGTGAGACTTTCATTTGCAGGAGCAGTGGGGAGCACGTGGCCCCACCACAAGCCCCGTTTACCATGTCAGAGGGTCCCTCAACACACCAGTGCAGCCTGGGTATGGATACAGAGCCTTAAGCACCATATGGAATCAGGAGCCTGCAAGCCATCTGATGCCAAGCAATCCTGCGTGTTTTGCAGAATTTCAGTACCCCAGCAGGTGTTAGATGAGGTGATGCACCCTGGAGGAGCTCTGGCGTCACCTGCCTGGAAGTCAGTGGTTTCTCCCAAACTCTTGCTCTTTGTCATGGATGGCTGGTGCTCATCCTGGGCACTGCGCAACACTGCTTGGTGGGGGGGCTGCGAGGGACCCTCTGGCTCACGGCGGGGTTGGCTCCAGCTGATTCCTTATCGATGCCTGTCAGGCTAGCTGATAAAGGGATGGACATGCTGTTTCCAAACACCAGGGTGCTTGGAAACAAAGTGACTTCATTATAAACTTAAGACACCTTTCAGAAAGCTGGAAGGGGGATGCCAGACCCCATTTTGCCAGATGTTTGTTTGTGTTGCTGGGAAACGTTTGTGTAAGGACACGTTTTAATATGCTGCTTAGCAGGGACAGTTAATTTTTAAGTATTAATCCAATTTTATATTATGCTTCTAAATCTTGCTGCTTTAACAGCTCAGCTGGGGAAGCAGTGAGGCCTCAGCTGGCTGGCAGGCAGCCTGTGGAGCAGCCAGGGAGAGTCACCCCAGCCCTGGAGAGCGTCACCAGCAAATGGCTTCATGCTCACGTGCCCACAGCTGCAGGCACTGGCTGCCCTGCTTTCCAGAGCACTGCCACGGAGAGGATTTGGCCACGGCCATGGCAGAAGGGAGGCACGTTCTGCTTCCTGGCAGTGGCATTGTGTTCCTGAGGCTCCTGGGCATGCTGAAGGCAAACCTTCACCTGGGAGCGAGCTTTGTGGGGCTTTGCTCTGTCACTGCAAAACTGTCCCATCTAGAGACGGGGCTCCAGATCACTGAAGTGAGAAGCTGACATAAGGAATATAATCCATGGATGCTTGGTTGAGGAGCCTGGCTTGGGGCCAGGCTGCTGCAAGCTCTGCCTTTGAAGCTGCAGCAGGGACAGGCGTATCAGCAAAAAGGTAAAGGAGCAGCCCTCTTCAGCCATTGTTTGGGACGTTATTGTAAGCATCTCTGAGATCCCCAGACATGAACCTTTACTTGGAACTAAGGAGCATCTGGCAATCCTAACATTTTCAGCATTTCTGTGTGTACTTATTTTTTTTAAGCAAAGTGAGAAGTGAAAATACTCCTTACTGTCTTTTAAAATATATTACAGCTATATAAGAATACAAATCTTTCAAGGCCGTATCTCTCCTCACCCTGCCAAATGAAACACAATATAAAACTCCATTGTTTTACTCTTGTGTTTCCTGTGACTTATGGCTTGAACCATGGATCCTCTTGGCTGAAGTCCATCCCAGTAACGATTTAATTTGGGAACACACTTCACCTTTCTAAAAATAAGGAAAACTGAGAAGAAGAGCAAATAAGCTGTACTGAATAAAGATCTAAAATGACTTCTCCAGGATCTGAAATTAAAGAAAATATGTTATCCAAGGAATGCATAAAATAAAATAACATAAGCCTGCCTCTATGCAGCAAACTCTTTCCTGGCATTTTAGCCCTGTTCTACAGTCTGGACTTTTTCCAAAGAGAGAGCAACAAATCATCAGTTATATATATATTTTTTCCCCCTCAGACACTTACTAAGAACCAGGCATACACACAAAAATAAAAGAATGTAGAAAACATCTACCCACTTCTTTTTGCTTCGCAGTGTTTTTAAAGCATTTGTCTCAAACTGTTACCCAGAAGTGAATGTCAGACCATGGCAAAACCAAAACTAGGTAAATGGGACAAAAATAAATCTAAGGGCTTGTGACTTAATGGGGCAAGGTGTGCAATTGGTGGCTTTGCTTAGAAAAATAAGAGAAGCAGCAGGATAGAGCAGCCACGCCCTTCTCAGGTGGTCTGTATATACATGAGACCAAACCACACCTGATGCTGGAGTCCAGGATACCCCGACACAAACCAAAATCCCATGTTCATGCTGAGAGGGCCTCATCCCAGCACACAGCAGGCAAAGGAGCACAAGAAAGCCTGAGGTCAGCATGTGCAGCTCAGCTCAGGCAGGTGGTACCACCAGCTGCAAGCCCTCTGCTCTCTGCCGACACTTCCCCTGCAGAAAACAGGGGCTGTCGTAGGGATGCAAGATTGCAAGGACAGCAGCACTCACAAAAGCAGGGTCTCTGAATGGCTCTGTAAACCTCCTGCAGCATGCAGCTGGTGCAAAGTGAAAAATGGGGTGGGGGAGGCCAGGGGATGGAATCTTACTAGTCAGGGAATAATAAGAAAAGTCTCCAACAAACCCAGCCATGGAGAAATTTGTTCGAAGAAACACAGGTCGTGCTGGGAATGAAGGTGGGCACAGACCAATTGTAAAAGTACTACAGAAGCAATTTCAGTTTTTTAGGTAATAAAACTGAGCCTCCTCAGTGCCTGTCAGTGCAGCCCCTCATGGGGACAGCAGCTCTGCTTCACACAGGAGACCACTCGCTGCTGACAGTGTTTGCAGCTGCCTGCACTGCAGGGATGGAAGTCCAGGGGTCTGAAAAGCCCCACTTCAGCTGCAGCGAGGCTGGGACCTTTCCCTTCTTCCCCCTGTCAAAAACATACCCTGAGCATGGCTTCCCAGATCAGATATTTACTGACCACCTGTCTTCCCACATGCACTCAACATCAAAGCTGCTGGGGCTTCAGGGAATGAAGCCACGTGTGCCACCCTAGGGCCTCCGCCCCTCCTGGCTTGTCACAGCTGGAGAGCAGGATCTCAAATGCCATTAATCCTTGCAACTGCTCAAGAAAAGTAAAGAAACAGAGCTGCAGTTAAAGAGAGAGCTGTTGAACAGGGCTGAGACTGCCAAAAGGCCTCCTATGATGAGGTCCATTTACTAGAAGATACTAATGATATTAAGCTCAAGCTCAGATGCCATTGGTGGGTCACTATCCACCTTCCCCCTCGCATTTTAGAACTGCTTTCTGGCTCTGCTAAGAGACCAGCCTTCTGCTTCCAAGCACACTTTGTTTCCTGTGAATACCACAGTTTCCCATCCCTGCACAGCTGCTCCAAGATGCCATTTGCAGCTCTGAGGCTCACATTCACCTCCCTGCTGCCCAGGGAGGGTTTGCTGGCTGGTGACAGCAGCACAGGGAATGGTCCTGCCCTTGCAGAATGGGTGGTGGGAAGCCCTGGGCATGGCCCTTGGCTCCCAGGAGCAGAGGCTGCAAGCTGGGGTCAGGGGCAGCCATTTGCTGTTTTTAGTGACCATCAAAGCCTGTGGCAGTGGCTGCTTGAGTGGGAGGACTGGCTGCAAGCACGAGAAGACTGGCAGAAGACTGGTGGCTCCAGAGACCCTCGAGAAGGCAGGGGACAGGAGGGGATGCCTTAGTCTTATTCCAGGTAATTCCAGCATGGGTTACTGTGCCCTGTCACACATGCTGCCTTTGAAATTTCAAGCTCACTTGGTCATTTCGAGAAACAAAGGTTGTTATTGTTCTCCAGGAGCACAGCAAAGGTCTGCTCCCTCCTCTCTGCCTGCACCTGGCCCTGTCAGGGCAAGTAAATTCCCTTTCATACAGAGATACAGGCCAGAATCACAGCGAGAACCCCATCCCCAGTGAGTCCATGGGCAACATGGTTCTGGGCCCTCAGGGCAGCACAAGTCTTTGGGGTGCTGGGTGGGTCACACCAGCTGCTGTGTGGGTCCCACCAGTGCAGCAGGCCAGCAGAGTTTGGGAAACCCTGGGGGGATCGCGCTTCACTGTCTCAAGGCAGATTCAGACATACAACCCCCAGCGCGTCACCAGAGGCCGGGCACTCGCATGGCAGCCGGAGTGGGTCAGCCATGTGCTGCTCAGCCCTGGCGCTCGCCCTCCTCTTTGCAAGAGAGAAGGGGCAGGTTGAGGCCCCTGCCCACACAGTGCAGCGTGGGCAGCCCCAGTGGGGCAGCGGGCACAGCGAGTGACGTCCCCGCAGGAGCTGGGGCACTCGGAGACACTGCACAGTGTGGGTGGAGGAGCTCTCAACACGCACACGCAGCTGCTGGCAAGGGGCCCGGGAGCTGGCAGCCAGCCTGGGGGGGAGAGAACAGAGAGAAACACCAAAACAGGCACAACCCAAGGCGGCCGGGCTGGGGAGGGGGCGCTTGTGGAGGTGGCAGTCCTTGGCTGCCATGGCAGGAGGGCAGCAGGGAAGTCCATCACTGCTCGGCCTGACCCGGCACATCCCATTGGCAGTGCTCCAGCAGTTTGCCACATGTGGCTGCTCAAGTTTTGATCCAGACTTGGGAGTTTTGGGGACTGGGCTCATCAGCACACCTGCCCAGGGCTGACAGAACCCGCTTGTGAGAAGGGAAGTATTTCTGAGGATTAACAACCGAAGGAGGAGGCAGGAAGCCAGGAGGAAGGGTCAAAGATCGATTTTCATTCTGGCAGCAGGTTAAGAGTGGGAATGCTGCCTCCGAGGTCTTGGATAGCCCAGTATAGGAACTGATGATCTGGAAACAAAGATGAGCAATATACCAAACATTTTTAAAAGTTGACTCAAAGCTATTGACTATTGAGGAGATGAAAAAGGTCTGAGTAAAATGCAAATGTGGCGAATGGGGACCACCACATATTTGCCAAGGATCAAATGGGTAAGTGCAAGGTCAGAAGAGGGAAAACAAATTGCACATAAGAATTACAAAGCTCCAGATGTTCTCTAGCAACCCAAGAAATAATATGGATGTCACACAAACCCTGGCTCTGAGAGTAGCTGCAAGTTAAAAAAAAAAGCATACACAAAATATTAGCATGCAGAAGGAAGAAGGAGGGAATAATATGGAAAATATGATAATGCTATTATGTAAATGACTAGCGCGGCCTCTCTGGGAATACTGTCTGCAGTTCAAGTAAGCCCTTCTCAGAAAGGGATGATTAGGGGCATGGCAAATTCGCTCACAGAGAGATCAAAACGATTGGGTTGTTTATCTCAGAAAGGAAATGAACAAGAGGAGATTGGCACAGAGCGAGCCAGTCCAGAGCTTCTGTTTTTCTTCTGTTCAGTTCTATCACTGTCATATCTGGTGTCGCTGAGAATTGTGTGAAGTGATGTGGCTCTCCTCTGTTACACACCATTTGCTCTTTCTCTCACCCTCCCCTCCAGGGGAGGCACAGAACATTATGTTTTATATTTAGGTAGGACCTGGGGAGGAGGGGATGGCTAAGGAGAAATATATATGTCCCAGAGACACCTCATAGTAGAGAAGGTGAGAATGGAAAAGTGGGATTTACACCTGAACAGTGGAGCAAAAGGTTCTGGCTTCGGGAGTCTCCTTCCATCATCTCAGGCAGACCCCAGAGAGGCTGCCAGCTACTGCCCTTCTCCTGGAGCCGTGAGGCTTCCAGACCAAGCCCTGGTCTCCGGGGGTTCCTTGGAGATAAAGATAAGGAGCTTGAATTTGATAAGTTAGATAAGTTAGATAAGTTAGATAAGTAAAAAGCACCCCAGAAGTCAGAAGCACCTTGAGATGCAGCATTGATCCACTGCTCTCTTCCAGGGGAGGGTCAGGTTGGACATTAGGGGAAATTCCTTCGCCGAAAGGGCGATTAGACATTAGGGATGGGCTGCCAGGGAGGTGCTGGAGTCACCGTCCCCGGAGGTGTTTAAGAAAAGACTAGGGGCTGCAGCGATTGCCATGATGTGGTTGACAAGGTATTGTTCAGTCAGAGCCTGGACTCCATGACCTCAGAAGTCTTCTCCAACTTAACGTAATCCGTGATTCCGTGACCGTGGCGCACGGCAGACACGCTGCCTCTCGGGGCCGGCAGCGCAGCGCGCTGTGCTGCAGCACACGGAGCCCCACACGGCACACGGAGTCCCGGGCAGCGGGAGCCCCACACGGCACACGGAGCCCCACACGGCACACGGAGCCCCGGGCAGCGGGAGCCCCACACGGCACACGGAGCCCCACACGGCACACGGAGCCCCNCAGGTCGCCCGCCCGCACCGCACACCTGTCCCCCATGGCCGCGTGGTCCCGGGAGGCGGTGCTGACTCTGTACCGGGCTCTGCTGCGCCGCGGCCGCGGCCTGCGCTACACCGACCGCGATTTCTACCTCGCCTCCATCCGCCGCGAGTTCCGCCGGAACCAGGGGCTGCAGCGGCTGGAGGACAAGGAAAGGCAGCTGGAGAAGGGGCAGGCTTTCCTGCAGAGCAGGCTCGGGGGTCTGGTTTAGAGATTCCCTGTAGCTCCCACTGGTCCCACGTACCTCTCTCTTCTTTCCAAAATCCCCTCGCCAGCCAGAAGAGATGATTAACACTCACTATCCACCACTTTCTTGAAGAAGTCCTGAAGGTGCTTCCACAGGCACACCAGGAGGGCTCTCCTGTTCTCTTCACAAATGCATTAGGTCACAGGTAGGTCATTTACAATGATAAAACCGCGTTCTTCATGCTGCTGTTACAGTGAGCTTTGCGACAGTGCGAGGTTTTTTCTGCTTGGGGATGACAACTGAATGTATTTTTGGTTCATCCAGGCAGGAACATTCCTGCTGGCTTGGCTTTAGAAAAAACAAATGGCAGTTTTAAACCACCCCAATCAGGCAGGCAGGCTCAGAGCCTTGGACCCTGACTCAGAAAACAGACCTAAAGTCACAGTGCAGGAGTTTCTTGGTGTTTTCATGTACGTTCACTGAGGATCCCTCTCTGGCTACAGTGATGGCAAAGCGTGTTTTACAGCATCACAGAATCATTTAGCTTGGAAAAGGCCTCTGAGATCATTGAGTCCTATCTTTGACTGATGACCACCTTGTAACTAGAACATGGCACTGTGTGTCATGTCCAAGTTAAGCACCCCCAGGGATGGTGACTCCATCACCTCGCTGGGCAGCCATTCCAATGTCTAATCACCCATTCTGTGAGGAAATTCCTCCTGATGTCCAGCCTGAGCCTTTGCTGGCACAGCTTAAGGCCATGTTGGCCAGAGAGACTCTTTATATTTAAATCTCAAGGTCAGGTTAAATGGAAATTTGAGGACACAAAAGTACACATGTAAGAAAAAATGTCAGTGTTTTACATGATTTGTCTGAGAGTCAAACCCAGCAGCCTCAAGGGCAGGAATAAACATCAAATGAAGGCAAGGGAGCTGGCTGTTCCTTTTATGATGTGTTGCAGTCTCTGCTATTGATTCTGGGGTGTCTTTGAAGTATCTGGGATTGGACACTGTTCAGAAATCAATTTGTGAATGGAGGCTCTGAGACTGCCTGTCAGTTCTTGGGGAAGATTCCACTTTGTGCCAGACAGTTGACCAACCCTGTATTGCCTTGTCTGTGAGCAAAATCACACTTGTTACATTAGAAATTACAAAATAAATTTGGTGTGCTTTGATTCAGAACCACAAATTATAAGAAAAATACCTGAGTAATTAGAGGGTTTTGCTTAATATGTAGGATTTTATTGCAAAATACTGCGGAAGTAAATTCTACTTCCTTTCATTAAACCTATTCAATTGTTAGAAACGTCACATCAAATTCGGATGTGTTCCCTCAGGCACTGGACGTTGCTTGGTCAGAAGTGTCCTGGCACTGCTGGGAACAAGCGGCTCTTTGAGGGAACATAATTAGAGAGGGTGCAGGGTTGGGTGGTCCCTTCCTGTGGTAAAACCCGGGAGCAGCAGCGGGTGTGAGGCGTGGGAGAAGGGGGTGAACCGCCAGGGCCGCGCGTTTTGTCCCACTGTGTAACGCTCCCGCTCCCTGCAGGTAAGATGGCAGGCGCTGGGCAGCGCAAAGGGAAGAAGGATGACAACGGCATCGGCACCGCCATCGACTTCGTGCTGGCCAACGCGCGGCTGGTGCTGGGCGTGGGGGGCGCCGCCATGCTGGGCATCGCCACGCTGGCCGTCAAGCGGGTGAGTGAGGGAGCGCCACGGCTGGCGCCGGGCACGGCTTCGGGAGCGGGGTGCTGCAGCGGCCTGGGTTAAATGCAAGCGTTGGGCCCTCGGTGACTCAAACTCTTCCCGGTTTAGATGTATGACCGGGCAATCAGCGCTCCCAGCAGCCCCACTCGCTTGAGCCAGTCGGGAAAGAGAAGCTGGGAAGAGCCAAACTGGCTGGGCTCCTCCTCACGCCTGCTGACTCAGGACATGAAGACCAGCCTCAGCCGCTCCCTGCAGACCCTTCCCACTGATCCTTCAGCTGCAGACACTGGTAAGAGGCATGGTCATCCTCCTGCATCAGAGAGTCATCCAGGCCTCTAAACCCTGTATTCGTTTAAAGGAATGCAGGGGAAGGGAATACCCTGTCTGGCCTGGGACTTTTATGTTTTTCTTTTAAGCAGGTCCACTGGTAACTTCAAGAATGAGAACTGACATTGGGAACTAGTCAGTAATGGTCATCTATTTGCACTCTTCATTCCTCTCATGACTTCATGGTGTTAAGCTTTATTCTCTCTCATTTTTGCTCTTTCAATCTGAATATCTAATCTTTCCTGATAGAAAGCTATTCCATTTGTTTCAAGCACTCTGCTGCCTTTCTTTGGGTCATTCCAGTTTGCTTGAGTCTTTTTAAGGGGGGAGTATTTGAATTGTGAACGTACTACCAATTTATAACAATATTTCCTGTATTATTGCTACCATTTTCCAAATAAGGGTCGACATTTCCCTTATCACAGTGCTTATCACTGTGTTTGTCTTCAATAGTCTATAGAAAGTGTCCTGTAGTTTTCTTTCTGGGTGGGATAATCAGTAATTTATAATCCAACCATGTTTTGTTACGTTTGGTTGGTTTTTTGTTCTCAATGGTTTTCCTTTCTATCCCTGGTCACTAGGAGATTTACACTTGGAGATTTAAACTAAAAATCAGAATCAAGCTATTAACTTGATTTCCAGGTTATTTTAAAGGAAGTTATCTTTGGGATGGCAATAGGTTTTCTGCTGAGGAAACAGTAAAAACTAGACCGCTGTGTTAAATGGGGTCTAGATCATTTGATTGGTGTCCCCAAGCATATGGGCTGAGTAATAAAAACATTGATGATGGTGTCTTAAATTCTTCAGTTAGAAGTAAATTAAAACTCATTATGGAAAAATAATTTTTTTCATAAATAGGCAATGAAATCCAGTTCCCTATGGTTTAGTGCATTATTTCCTTTACACAAGAAAAGCTCAAATCTGTCCAAAAGAGCCCAGTGGGACAAGAGACAGCAGCTGCTGAGGCTGGGCTAGATGGGTTTGTGTACAATTTGGTCAGCCATTCCTCACGTGCCTGTGGCCAAATCATCGAACAAATCTGCAACAGCCAATTGCTTTAATGGGGCCACTGACTTCGGGATTTCTCCTGCACCCCGTAGGTATCACAGCCCTTCCAAAGTTCTCTTAGATCTGTAATTGCCCTTTAATTCTCATTGTTAATTTCTGAAACTCTTTGTCCATGTTAAGAGAAATCTGAAACAGATGGGAAGCACTGATTTATTTCTTTGGGAAACCAGTCAGAAAAAAAGGGACTCAGAGAATCTGTGCAAGTCAGACATTGTTTAGTAATGCAGATAGCAATGTAAACCTTGTGTTGTTGCATTGTGCCTCTGAGTGGTCTCTCTGGTCTTTTTGCAGTGAAGGTTTCAGGGGGGTATCACTGGAGCTGGGATGGCCCAGGATCTGTCAGCTCATCATCCCAATTACTGTGCTGATCAGACTGTCTCCCAACAGCTATTTCATTTCCAGGTGGCACAGTCTTCTCTGATCTCATATGCTAGTCACGACTGGGTTTCGCTGGTAATTTGTAATAATCTGTTTCAATGTTCAAAACTCAAAGAGATCATGGTGGTTGTTCAAAAGTGTTTTATTCACTGATCTGGCATCACACTGAAAGCTTTTGAACTGGTAAGAGCACTGAATTTTTGATGAAATTGAGCTGAGATACTGCCCATGTAGCCATTAAAATTACATCCTTCTACACAATATTAGTCTGGCCAAATTTCAAATCTAGTAACTTGTTTTCATCTGTTTTGATGCTCTAAGTAGTACGTTTTGGAGTTCCTCAGCACGCCCCTTCGGTGTGGTAGCTGCGTAAAGCCTGCAAAATGTCTGCCAAGGGCTTTCTGAGACCTGGGAGACCGCAGTTCCGCGCCGCAGATTCTGTTCTGCGGAACGCTTCACAGCAAAATCAGCTGCAACCTCAACAGTTTTCCTTCTGTCTTGCAGACTTCTTTCGACCCACAAAGCCCAAGCCGTCTGCCAAGAGGAGTCAGGTGGAGCTGAAGAAGTCCCGCCTTCGCCTGTCCCTGCAGGAGAAGCTGTTTGCGTACTACCGGCGGCGGGTGGCGATCCCGGCGGACGAGCAGGCTCGGGCCAAGCAGGCGGCCGTGGATATCTGCGCGGAGCTGCGCAGCTTCCTGCGTGCCAAGCTGCCGGACATGCCCCTGCGGGACATGTACCTCAGCGGCAGCCTCTACGATGACCTGCAGGTAACTCCTGGGGACGCATCACGGCTCCTTGTTCAGGAGGCTGACCACGCAGGGGCGTTTCAGGCTTCCCTGATGGCACTGCTGGCTCAGCACAGCATTCCTCAGTAATAAGGCCCCTGGTGTTGCCTTTCCCACTGTGGAGCCAGGCGTTGATTTCCACAGTGCTGTTTGAACAGGCATGACCAGGCTGCTCTGTCATTGTCTGCAAAGCCTTTGCATTTTGCTGGTTAATTTCTCCAAAATATCTCAGTCCTTCTTTGTTTTCCCTCTATCTCTTCTTTTAGTTGTGTTTTTCTTGCTGTTTCTCTGGTACATGTCTCTTTTGTCTCCATCCCTCTGTAACCATCCAAATACATTCCCTTAGAACTCCCATGTATTCATGTAGGTCTTTCCTACCCTTTATTTTTTTTTTTTTAATGCATGACAGACCTGGATTGGACAGCAGTCCCTGCTGCAATATCTCCCTGATGGCAAGATGCCCATGGCTATAGTGAGTGATTCAGAGGCACACTTCTTTCTTTGAGTCAGAGCTCTGGAATGGAGCATGGAATGTCCAGTGAAACTTAGACCTGGGGTCTTAATCACATTGATGAAAAGGGATCTTTAACGACCTTTTTCCAAACAATGTGGCAGACCAGGTGAGGGCAGTGTACCTAGCTGTAGCATTGGATTATTAAACCATGGCAACGGAAGCTTGTCAAGAAACTTAATACTCTGTCTCCTGTTTAAACTGACATGTGGTGTTGCCGTGCCCTAGGCCAGCTGCACCTCACAACCAAGGAGCAGACTTAAAGCAATATGAGGCAGAATGATTCATCTATATGCAGTCCATGTCAGGTCTCTAAATAGTACATACCACGTAAGCACTAGCCTCGGCTATACCTTGGAATTATCCCACTGATGGCTGGAAATAGTCCTTCAGAATGCCTTTTAACAAAGGGAGGCTGGGAATCCCATGCAGAGAGGAGAGCGAGACAGCTGAATCCTTATTCCAGGTTCCTTTGGACAGAAGGCTACCTAAAGGTGGTGAATAAAATGAATGTGGAGAGAGAAAGCTTATTCTTACTGACTTTTCTCTCTTGTGAAAGGTAGTGACAGCTGACCACATCCAGCTCATTGTACCTCTCATGCTGGAGCAGAACCTGTGGTCGTGTATCCCCGGGGAGGACACTATCATGAACATTCCTGGCTTCTACTTGGTGCGTCGAGAAAACCCAGAGTACTTTCCTCGCGGGAGCAGCTACTGGGACCGCTGTGTGGTGGGAGGTTACCTTTCCCCCAAAACTGTAGCAGACACCTTTGAAAAAGTTGTAGCTGGGTCCATCAACTGGCCAGCAATTGGGAGTCTCTTGGACTACGTGATCCGTCCAGCGGCTCCCCCAGCAGATTTGACACTGGAAGTCCAGTATGATGCAGATCGGCATCTTTTTATTGACTTTCTACCATCCCTGACACTGGGGGACATCGTCCTCGTTGCCAAACCTCACCGACTGGCCCAGAATGACAACTTGTGGCGACTGAGCCTGCGGCCAGCGGAAACGGCTCGCCTCCGCGCCCTGGACCAGGGGGATTCTGGCTGCCGCTGCTTGTGCCTCAAGATCTTCAAAGCAGTGTGCAAGTTAAACCCAGCTCTAGGACACCTCACTGCCAGCCAGCTCACCAATGTCATCCTGCACCTCTCCCAGGAGGAGTCTGACTGGTCCCAGGACATGCTGGCTGATCGCTTCTTGCAGGCACTGAAGGGGCTGATCCGCTACTTGGAGGCAGGTGTCCTCCCTAGTGCCCTGAACCCCAAGGTGAACTTGTTTTCAGAGCTCACCCCTGAAGAAGTGGATGAGTTGGGCTACACCCTCTACAGCTCTCTGTCGGAGCCAGAGGTCTTGCTGCAGACATAATGGGGCCTTACCTAGGGAAGTGTTGATAGGGTTTAGCCAATGCAGACTTTGATTACTGCGAATGATGTCTCCTCCACTTCTTCCTATCTCCCTCTCTCTCTTTCTTCACCACTCCCCTCTTTTGGTTCATTAGTAATTCCTGCTGTGGAGTTGGTGCTCCCACTGAATTTCTTGGTGCTACTGGTCCATTTCCACCATCTCTGCCCCAACAGGTACCCATTGGCTAGGGAAGAGAGGCTAAAACTGCAGCTCTGAGATCTTCACATAAATTCTGCTGAGTTTTAAGTGTCTACCAAAAAAATAAACCAAACTATGCACTTCTTTCTTCTGTAGTATACTTACTGCAGCAAACCCTTTTTGGTCTGAAGAAGGTGGAACTGGGCTGGTAAATCCAGTGATGATTTTAGCAGACTTGCACTGAGGTTGTTTAATTTCCTACAGCCTGACTTTGCCCTATGTTTCTTTTCCTCTGCTGTCCTACACTGTCTCAATTTCCTTTCTTTTATGTCCTTTTGGCCCAGTCATGCAGGGCAGACTGAGTGAGATATTTTGGATAGGGTTCTTTTTGTATTTCTGAGTGGATAATGATTACACTGGCAATATTTAGGGCTGTAGAGCTTGAAATTGGAGAATTCCCGCAGCTCCTGCTCCCATGGAGCCTTCTCATCCTTTGCAAGCTGGGTTCAGGATTAAGGGCCAAAATTTGTCCAGTCTGCTGCAACACAATGTCCTGTACAGGCAATTCTTGTTGAAGCTATCACAGGGGAGGAAGGAACCTTTGTGGTCTGGCTGTGTGATGAGGCTGAGGGAGCAGAGCTTGCTGTTCCTGCCTAGCCAGATCTGCTGGGAATGGCTTCGGGAGTGGAGAACAAGGCAGCTCTTCAGTTGTCTCTGGCCTAGAGGAAGAGAGGGTGATTATAGGGGAAGGGTGGGAGATACACATGGGAATGGGGATTTTTTTTTTTCCATCTTTCCCCCAAGAGCTTACGGCTGTTTTGGTTTACTAGAGGTGGAAACAAGACTACATGCCTCAAAGGGCTTTGGAATAAGCACACACAGGCTAGATTCTCACCAGCTCTAAAGGCTGTGAAGGTGGTAGAACTGAACTGGCAAGTCATCAGCAAGGTTCTGTCCCATACACTGGTATTAGGGTACATATACAAAGCTGGCATTTAAGGATATATTAGCTTTGCCATCTGCTCTGTGTGCTTTAGTCTCCTCCCCAGAACTGAGGCTGTCCATCCCCTTCCTCATTCCCATGTGCTGACTTTCCAGTGCTCCCATTTTACAAATACTCTTAGAAAGCTGGTGAGGGCACACCTTCCCATTCCATCTGTTTGGATCTGTTGGCAGTGCAGTTCTGCTCACTCCTGTCTATGGCTGCTCTCAGGCTGTAGACTCTTTATACTCTGCATTAAGTCACCTGCTGTCTTCAAAAAGTGGGAAAGAAGGTGTCCCCCCGGGTCTGGAGCTCCGTGTGTATCTCAAAGGACCGGCATAACTATTGTTTCAGAAACATATTTGCCTTTTCCCTGCTTTAGGAGCTTTTTTCACCCTTGCTGTCCAGCCTCCTTAGCCAGTGGAGAGGAGTACTGTAGCAGCAGAGTTTGGAGGGAGCAGGAATCCTTTTTTCCTTTTCTCCTCCCTTCCTCTCAGGACTTCCCCCATCTTTGACAGAGGAGTTTCAAGGTGAATTTCAGGAGTGGAACCACAGAGGGAAGTCTTTCACCCTGTGTTTTTTTTAGAGGCAGTGCTGGTGAGGTGAGGGAGGGAGCATCTTTCTCGGACAATCCGTCCATTTTAGCCAGTGTGTCAGATAGCATTCTGTGTACAGTGATAACGCAACATTGCATTTTAAATTATTTAATCCTTAGGGTACTGGTATTTTCTAGACTGCCAGATGTGTACTTTGGAGTCTGTGCGTGTGTATATAAAGTCTATAGTCTATCAAAGGTTAACAGGAATCCCATTTGTATGACTTTGTGTTTTGTAAGTTTTGCAGCAGTCAGTGTTGTTCAACTGTTGATTGCTCTTCACTCTGGTTCCCAGGTTTTTTCCCCTCTTCTTTCCCTTGCCCCCCACTGCCTTTCTGATGTCAGCCTTCCTACCCTAAAAGCAGACAGATTAGACTTGGAGCCTATAGGCTATTGGGGGGAATTCCCCTTGTTTTTAATTACTTGAAGGTCAAAAAAAATATTAAAATATCTGGGTTGTCAGGAGTTCCCCCAAAGCTCATTTCTTCAGTGTGATCTCACCTCTCACTTGGTGCTGACTCCACTACTGTGGTCTTTGCATTTTAACAGCAGTGTGGTTGGAAATTATTAAAACTCTAGGGGGAAAAAAAAAAAGTGAAAAAAGGGGGAGATACAACTTGTGAACAGTTGTCACATACATATCTGTATATATAATTTTTTACATGAATGCTTTCACTTCTTCCTGGCAACCTAATGAATTAATATTTTATGGCCATTTTTTGCTGCTATCGAGCTCAATTTGTGTATCAAATGGAGACTGAAGCTGCCTTTTTGCCTTTTTTTGTAGACTCTGCTCCACTTCACTTGCATCAACCATCTCCATCATTTCTTCCCTTCAGTTTTGCCCTCCTCTGAGCTAGCCACGAGCCCGTTCTCAGGAGGCAAATGATCACTTCCTACAGGCAGCCACCACAGAAGGCAATAGCTGCCCTGGCAGTGGCAGTCTTGACAAAGGCCAAAGATGTGATGGGTCACAGGGACACTGCAACTAGGAATATTTTAAGAGCAGAGTCAGGTATAAGAGGCAACAGAAGCAGGGAAGAAGGTGTAGAGTAAGTATGCAGGAAACTTCCAGTAATGCTGAACCCAGCCTGTGGGTCAAACAGAATGTTGCAGAGTCTTTCAAACTGGCACCTTTCAGTATTAAATGCAGTACATATGTTGATGTACAGCCTGGAGGGCTGGCTTACCTACAGGTAGGCTACTTCCTGGTCAAATCTGTAGCACAGAGCAGGAGAACCTAAAGCTGAATGTGAAAAGGGCAGCTCCTGGCCACCTTCCTGGCAGAGCAGCTCAGACTGATTGATTGTAAGAGGCCCAGGGCATGCATTGGGCTGGTGGCTGCCTCAGCTCCAAGAATGTTTTCGTGTGTTCTGCTGTAGCTTAGCTCACACAAGCTTCCCATGAGATTGTCATCTTATTCCCTGTAACCACAGGGTGAGGACCAACTTGCTCAGCTGTGGGTTTCACTGCTGCTGAGCTCCACTGCTAATCTTTCAAGTCAGATGGATTTATTTTCCCGTGTTTAAAAGCAATTATGGAAACAAGAGGCTGCTTTCTGCCCCCTGGCAAGCTGCCATCAGGGCCCTCATTCTTAGCATGTGGGCACACAGTGAGAAGTGAAGAGATGATGCCTCATCTCTCCCAGGCCTGGAGGCTGTGGATTTGCAAAGGGGAAAGTCCAAGTGCATGATCTGTGACAGAGTGTGTGGAATTCTGAATAAAATTACTTTCCACAGTAACCTGGTTGTCTCTGGCATGTTTGTAAACAAAGGAATATCTCTCTCTGCTTTCATCTTGGTGCATCACCTTCATGCTGCTATAAGTCTGCACCACACCAGTGCTTGGGGACTGACTTGCCCCTTGCTGATTCACTTGCTTTCCCTTTGCAGCTCTGGGCACTCAGCACTTTGCAGCTTGTCTCGAGGGAGCAATCAGCTCGGTGCAGCAGCGTCCTGGCTCCTGGCAGCTTTCGCACCAGTCACAAGATGATGCGTAATTGTGGCGCTGAGCCTCTCATCCTCTCCGACCGTCTGCCTGCCCGGACAGGCACCTGCTTTTCATGTGGCTCCCCAGACTTCAGAGGCTTCTGTGCCTCTGGAATATTAAACTTTCCTGTGTGGGCTCCCCCACCCTTCATCAGTCACACCCTGGTTTTTGTGTGCCAGGCCTCTCCCCTCCCCAGTGCACTCCTCTCTTATCCAGGCATCAGCCTTGAGGCAGCGAGGAAGCTGCTTTGCCAGGGGCCTGTGTCTGGTGTGGTGAAGTTCTTCACAGTAAGACCCAGTTTTATGTGCCTGCTTGGGAAGGTGGAGTGGAAATGTTGGATGTCAAATAACGTGTGAAGTCGTGCTGCTTTCGATGGGTCCCAAGCTTCTTAATTCTTGGAAGACGTGCTACAGCGGCAACATTGTCCTGTAAAACTTGTCTTAATGAGGACTCTGTAATTAACTATTTTAGAAGGTATTTTATGATACAAAGGAAGTCTACATCTCCAACTTTTTTTCTATTATCCCTTGCCTGCGTTGCTCTGGTTTTTTTTTTCCTTTAATCTGTTCTGTGGTAGAAACAGATCAGATGAGATCAAGCACATTTCATGCCATACAGAGTCTTACAGGAGCAGCTAAAATAAGCTGCTCTGTGAAATCTGTGACAAGTATTACCCCCTCAAGTTAAAGCCCCTGGAATGCCTAGAGCCTGCAATACATGGTTAATAGATGCAGCGGTTTGCACCTTTACATAAAAGCTGTCCTGGCATGAATAGGGAGGAAAGATCAAAAGATAAGTGTCTGTTTAATATACAGAAGAAATAATTGAGGGGAGTGATGATAATTATTGCAAGTATGGAAAAAGTTGCTACAAAGAAGAAGAGCACAAGTAGTTCTTCAGGCTGCAAAGACTTAGAATCTCTTTTGTTCTTAGCCTAAGGAGCAAACAGCTTAGTAGGAAAGTGAATTTTGGAATAAGCAAAATATTTTGCCTACTTTGTTATATAACTACAGTCCTGTCCTGGATATTAAGGTAGCTGAGTTTACATTTTACTTATTTATTTTTGCATCTCTTAATTTTAAAAATAAATACATAAATTCTAGCCTATTTTGTATCTAATCTTAAACTGGGGAAGAAAGGATGACTGAACTCCAAATTTGAGATTATCATGCTAAACTGTTGAACTGCATTAATAATGTTTCTTTTTTTGTTCCAAATACTTAGTTGCATCCATGGTTTTTTAAGGTTTGTTTTAATATTCTAAACTTTAGAAAAGCTGCAGACAGCTGCTGCTTTTTAAATTTAGTCTCACAGAAAAAAAAAAGAAGTGCCTCTTCCAACTTCAAGCTTCACAAAAAAAAAAGAGAAACCTCTTCCAAATGAGGAATTTTTCTTCCAGATAAGATATGTTTGCTCTCTACCTGCGCTATTCAATGGCTCCAGCATGGCTCACTGAATCTGGGATTGGATCTTGAAATGAAGAAATGGGAGATTCTACCTCCTACCAGTGAAACCCAGTATTGGCTTCCAGCCCTGGGAGAACTGCTGCTGTCCAGACTATCAGGGAATTGTTTGAGATATCTGGATTTTATCTTCTTTATCCTTGTCAGGCTGAGTTACTACCTGAGTTTATGATCTGAAGGATTCAAGAAATATCCTTCTCCTCCCTTTTCTTTTTTTTTTTTTTGTTTTGTTTTGGTTTGGTTTGGTTTGGTTTGGGGTTTTTTTGTGTAATATTCAACACCTTCTTAGAATAGGTTTCATGTCCCTTACACAATCAAGGATAAAATTTTTACTAGCATACTTTGAGAAGGACAGCATTACTCACAAGTCAAGAACCCATAAATGTGCTGGTGAACGGGCGATTATTCCTTTCTTTACAGTATGTGATCCTGTGGAATAATCTTGCAAACAATAAAGCAAAAGAGGGTGGTAAGACCAGTGGGTAAGGCGGAAGATCTGAAATCTTTCTGTAGATAGGAAACATTCTTGTCATTTTACAAAAAGCAAAGAGTGGGACACAGAGTTTGGCTCAAGGAACTCAAACTTCTCATGATCTTAAGCTTTCCTAAGTACTAGTGCAGAAGTCAGTTCTGAACCAAATCACATTAAACACCCTAAAAGTTGGATTGATTTTTATTTTGCTGCCCTGGTTCAATTTCCCTGGCTCCTGTGGCTAAGTAGCTCCTTGATCTGTCTATTAACACTCAGTGCTAAGCTTCTCAGGGGAAGTATATATATATAAATTCTAACCACATTCTTCATGAAAAGCCTTCTCCATACAAATAAAGGACAAAAGTTGCTCACTTGTGTTACTTGTTTTATTTAGGATTTTCTTTTGTTAGGCAACAATTCCCCGGCTTCAGTGCAATTCCACCTTTCCGCTTCCTCTCTCTGCAGTAGAATTGTCACTGTTCTACAGAAGCACAGGGGTGATACTGTCCTCTAAGACATCCCACTACAACGACCCCAGTCCTGGACAATCTTCGTACTCCTGTACAAGGGCACAGATGGCAAATGTTGGACTTTGTTGGCTCTTTACCTCTCCCATAATGGGCATTACTTGAAAACTCATAGGGCCCTGGCGGGCTCCTTACCTCCCTTGAAAGGCAAGAAACAATTGTTCCTGGAAGCAGTATGGCAGAATGACATTTTTGCCTTCAGATTCTTGAATTTATTTAGCACAGGAGACCTTGGAGACAGTAAGTACCAGCACTTATATGGATAATAAGATGTGAATCATACTTAGCTGCTGCTTGTTTGCAGCGCTGTCAGAGGTGCGCTGGAGCCAAGGCAGTACAAGGCACAGCAGTCCCAGAGGCTGCAGAGCTGCAGCTCCCACGGTGCTTGTTAGAGAGCACGCTGGCAGGGGCCCAGCTCCCTGGCACTCACAGGGAGGCTGGTTTCTGCTGAGGCAAGGATGTGACCAAGGCACAAACCTTCTCTTTTCCAAACCACTGCTTGTGGTTGTGAGAGAGACAGTAGAAAGCATCTAATCTGGTGCCTTTTCTTCAACAAGGAGCAGTGAGCTTATGTTTTGGGCTAGGAATCTTTCTCCTCTTTTTTTTTTTTTTAATTTTCTTTTCTTTTTCTATGTAAAACAAGATAATGAATGAGGAATGAGGCATCTTCAGTCCATCACTTTGCACTGCCAAGGAGGATGTTTGGTGTCACCAGCAGACTGGTGACTCCCAAGCTTTGTGCCCTGGGACAGACATCGTTTTGTGAGTCTCCCCTGCCTAGGTGAGACCTGTATTTCTCATAAGTGCTCAGCATCCAAATGTGTCTTACCGAGACTGCATGACTGAGGTGAATGGCTCAAATGTTACCTTCCTGAATAGCACCAGCATTGCCTCAAACCCAGAGATGTCTCCTCTTGAAGCCAGGACACGGCCTCAACAGTCTCACCCTCTGAGTGCCAGAAGAGCAGGCCTTCTGTTCCTCCCCACCGGAGCTGGGCTGCTGTGGCTGGCTCCTGACAGACCTGGGTTTAGTCTCAAACCAGTTCTCTCAGCAGTCAAGCACAGAAACCTCCTCCCATTAAGAGAACTGCAAACCTCCCTCACCAGGCACCACAGCAATGGCAGTAAGAGGGCAGGTGTAGTTGAGCACCTACTCATTATGGTACTTTGGCTGCAAAGTCTTCTTTGGGGACTATTATCCAGCCTGCCTATGGCCAGTCCATCTGTAAAACACCTGAGGAGGCTCTACTGAGGCCACCCGTCAGTCCATGTGCAAGTGCAGGGAGCAGAACAGGCTCAAAGACTTCTGAAAGAATCTTTCTGACATGATTTGCCAAATCCCCTAACACAGAGACCTTAGAAGGGAAAATTACATTCCTTCAGGGAAAGCTATAAACTCAATGGTATCACAATTGTGTCAACATCCGCCAGGATTTTTTCTCTCCTCCTTTGTAAACAAATATCTATTAAAACAGTACAAAGTCTGCTGGTAAATCACTGAGAAGCTGCTGCCTATGGAGAGTGGAAAATTATTACTGAATAATGGCTGCAGTGTTCCTCCCCAGGGACCTGGGCAGCTCAACAGTGAGCTGTTTGAGTATCCTCAAATGAGTTTCAGAGCTTCATCTGAACTCTTGTTGTGTCAGTGTTCTTGCTGAAGCTGCCTGCTAGCACCAGAATCAAAGAGATCTCACACACCCCCAAAAGATCCCTAGATCCTTTCCACCTGCTTCAGCCGAAGCTGCCGGTTTCGGCACCAGTTCAGGAGTGCAGTGTAACTGCTGCTGGGCTGGTACAGCAAGGGGCCCTCATGCTGACCACTCTAAGGGGCACTGAGACACTGAAAGAGAGCTCCACTGAGGTTAACTCCCTCACTGGTGTCTGGGCCGAGATGCTGCAGTCTCATAATCCGTACCTGCTTGTCAGGCCTTAGCTCTTGCTAACTTCACACTGGTAGAAAATAAGCAATGTGCATTGTCACTGTCCTCTTCATCCTTTTGCACAGAAGGGCACAAGACACCTGGCATGTGTGACTCCAGAAGATGCTGATAACCTACAGGTACATACATTTTCACAGACACTGAGCACACAGTCTGCAAGGGGGTTTCATCAACTACAGGCCCATGAAGAACAATAGTTGACATGAAATGTGCTTCTGTTTTTTATTGCTTGGATAACTGGAAGGCTTTTGTTTGTGTGCTAAACTGAGCCCACATGTGCTAATGCACATGAAGGATTATTCTTGACCCCCAAGTCCTTTCATCATAATAAAACAAGGCTGGACAATGAGACAACTAAAAATATCCGCCAATGGTCTGAACAAAAGTCAGCACCCCCTCCTCTCCCTCCTTCATGCATATTTTTTGCTAAACATAATTTTCAGCCAGTTGTAGCTTTGCTTAGGAAACTCATGCTTGGGCAAGTTACAACTCACCTCCCTCTTACCAGATCTGCACAATGTTTTTACTTGTGGCAGCTGGCCACAGCCTGGCTGATTCTGAGTAACTAAGCCTCTGGAGACACGTATTTTGTGAGCTATCAGCATGTGCTTGGCATGCCCAAGTTTGTTCAGTAAGAAAAATGTAGGTGGACAACCAGGGTTGTTTCCATAACTGTGTGAAATAATTGAACTGTAAGTTGCAAATGTAAATTGCAGATTTAATCCTCTTTTTTATTAGTCTCATTTCTAATGTCAGGGATATTTACATAGCAGGATGGAAACAGAAGACAGTGAGGGAGTGGGTAAGCAGTGAATGATTTATTAGAGATTCCATTCGGTGTACTAGTCCAAAACAAACGAGGCAGAGCATATGGATAACTTATTTTGTATGTAATAAAAGATGGATGTTAATACCTCCCAGCCTGATCTTTAATCATATATATTTGCTTTTTGATCTAGTTTTAAAATGGAACATCTATAAAGAAATCCCTAAAGAGCTTACAATGAGAATCTGGCAGAAAAGATCTTTCAGATATCTGTTTGTACCACATGAGGAAAGAAGCAAGCAAGCACTGTGAATTAGTCTGTGCCATAGAGGTTGTAGGTAATTCTCCCTCAAAATGGCTCAAAATGTCTCTCTGTTTTGCCTTATTCCTCCCTTGTGTTCTCCTCAGCACTCTGTCTCCAGGAAAAATTCCTGCTAGTCTCTGGAAATGCTTTGTTCATTGAAGTGTGGGGTAAGGCTTCCTGTCCCTCCTGATGGAAGGTTCAAAGAATCACAAGCATCCCCTTGGGGCTTGCCCCCACATTCACCCTTCTGCAAAGCAGAAAAGAGGTGCCCCCTCCTCCCCAGCCACCCCAGCAGAGGCCAGGGCCAGCAGAAAGCCCATCTGCTCCTTCTCTGGGGCACTGAGGCTCAGTGGGGGCCCAAAGCTGCCTGCCCAGTGCCACCATGGCCATCACGCGCTCTCCCAGTGCAGTGTCAGCCCACCTTCCCCCTGGCTGCAGCTTTCCCAGCACTCCGGGGAAGAGCAGACATCTCTGTCGCTGTTACTTTTGCTGGTTCCCCTCCTGGCCCCAGCCATTCCCACTCCTCCCACCACCCTTGCTCCCCTGCTAGAGAGACCCACCAGCTTCCCTGCCACTGACAGTCCCTGAGAGCATCCTATGCAGCTGGTCTAGACTGTGTGAGGGGATGTTACTATGGAAACATTTATGTCCTCTCAGTCTGGTGCGCTTACTAACAGCATTCAGCCTGTTTGTCTCCTGTATTCTTGCTGGTGGAAGAAGAAAACATCTTTTCCTTTGCAATGTTTACTTTAAAAGAAAAAAAAAACACTACCAAACAAACCAAAAAACAAAGAGATTATTAAAGCCCATATATTGACCTTCCATCCTAAGGAAGGAAGAAGGTGAATGAGGAGTATTAGTTTTCCACCTCCTGGTGATGCTGTTTGGCTGGAGGTGGCTCTCTGCACTGCTGGATTTTTCAGGGCACTTCATTGCTTCCCAGCCAGGCCCTTGGCCTCTCTCCTGCAGCGAGCTCTGGAAGAGCAGCTTCTTTCTCCTGCAGCTGGCCCCTGATTTCTGTGTCAGGACGGATCTTACTTATCCCAGGAGTTCCCTTTGCTGAGGTCCCCAGGGCAGGAAAATAACATCCATGGTGATAAAGCTGTTAACATGACAGCAGGACTTCGCTCACAATGCACACAAATTGGTGTTCCCTCAGAAGCCACCTTTTTGTGCTGGAAATCAAATTTTCTTCAGAGCTGCTCAGTCTCTGAGCAAGAAATATGTAATATTGGAAAGAAATTCCTTTTTAGACACTTTTTAGTTAGTAAAGAGTAGGTAGTAGTCCTGTGCTTAGAAAATACTTGTAATTTCTTTTGTACAAAAATTCCCAAAAATTGTTATTTGTGCTTAAAAAAAAAGTGCCTTCTACCTTAGTTAAAAAATCTAGATACAGTGGAGATATCTCTGACATAATATCTGTAAAAGAAGAAAGATAATTTATGAAGGAACTGGGGTTGTAGGTCATGAAATGATTTAACAACAGTTATTCTGCAGTCCTGCAGCAAACGGAAAAATATGCTTTTCTCTAAATGGCTGGCTTCTGGTTACTTGAGTTCACTTTATGGATTGGAGATTGTTACAGAAAATCTGTCTGGAACTCATAATACAGACAAATTTCCACCTCAGTTCACACACAAAGGGGAAAGCAGGCAGCTAGGAAACAGGCAGATCTGGGTTAAGTTCCTCATCGCATACTTCATTTTTGCTTACGTGATTCTTGCGCACACATTCCCAGAGTCCTTTCAGAGAAATCTATAATTATCTTTTCATGATGAAGGATTTGGTGTATAAATATTGGGTGCATTTCTGTTTGTTTAGCTGCTATTATGGCCATGCAATCACCCTTTTCACTTAAAGGAGGGGGAAGGCAGGCACGGCAGTGGATGTGAGAGCTCTCCCTTAGCCAGTGAGGACATGGAAGTGCTGTCCACCCATCCACACAGCCAATCACCCACTCGGCTTCTTTAAAAGCTGCCGCATCCTCTCAATTTTCCTTTGAGGCAAGATCTGCCTCCTCCGTAGTGTATTTATCAGAACAGTTATCTCAAACTGCTCCACTGCTACATTGGTGTTTTTTGGCATTAGAGGACATTTTTCTCTGCCTCCTCTATTTTAATGAGTAATTTCAAATTCTGTGCTAAGAAAGAAAGAAAGAAAGAAAGAAAAGAATCAAAACCAAACAACCAAAGTAAAATAGCAACAAACCAACATGTAGGGAAAATTGCCCTTTTTAATTCAGCAGCCAGTGTTCACATTACAGATGTGGAGTGACATACTCTGCTTTGTAGCGACAGTGCTAAGACCAGACTGCTAAAAGTAAAAATTGGGTCACACTCCATCCTTGCAAATCATCAGCCAGTTTTTTAAGACATTCCAGGCAGTTAGACCTGAGCAAACAAGGTGAATGCTATGGCTTTATCCAAATACTACTGAGGCTTTAACTGGAAAATAGTGGAGCCTTTTGCAGAAGTAGCTGAGAGCAAGCTGAGCTGCAGGATGATGATGTTTGAACAAGCAAAGTCCCACCACAGCTCTCAGAGCTGATGGTGCTGTGAGGCTGGCAAAGTGGAAAATCAATCTTTTGAAGCTGGATAACTCTGACACAGTGAGGAATGACACAGGTATTGAAACCCCCAGCTCACCAGAGCTGTCCAGTGCTTGTGTGACCCGACTGAAAGGATGATGAAGGAACTGAAGCCAGTGGAAAACTCTTGACCCCTGTATGTTTCCTGCTGTGAGCTGTCTCAGTGGGGGCCAGGTGAGCTGGTGGAACTGTTTAGTTCAGCAGGAACTGGGGTGGGGGAAGAGGTCTGACTTCTTTCCTAGAAGCAAGTTGATTTGGATCAGACAAAATGCAAAACCGCACTTTGAAAGCTACCCAAGGTGACAGTGCCCTTTGTAGCCGCGAGGCTCTATAGGTGATCCATTAACGCTCACACCAGTCGAGTGATGTCTGCACAGAGAACAGAGAAGCAACTGCATCAGCATGAAACTGCACGGCAGGAGACGACATTTTTATTCCTCAGCTGTGGAATAACCAACTTCATTTTCAGCCCTTGCATGGGTTGGAGGCACTAGTTAGACTGATACTGCCGGCTGCCCGGCTCTGCAGCCGGGCTTCACAGAAGCCTCTCAGCGTCGGTGCGGCGCCATGGCCGCTGCGAGGCCGGCAGGCTCC